>OX637537.1:9232449-9327449 GCA_951800035.1 Linnaemya tessellans | reverse complement strand
ATCCGTTGAAGAACTTCTGCCATGTTTTTGAGGTGTTCATCAAAAGTTTTCCCCATCACGATTATGTCATCCAGATATACCAAGCATGTCTTCCAGTGGAGTCCTTTCAGTACCTTCTCCATTAGGCGTTCAAATGTGGCCGGAGCATTGCAGAGACCAAATGGCATAACTTTGAACTGCCATAATCCGTTACCGACGCTGAAGGCAGTTTTCTCCTTGTCTTTCTCTGCAATCTCCACTTGCCAATATCCGCTTCGCAAGTCTAGCGTAGAGAACCATCTCGTACCAGCTAGCGTGTCCAAAGTATCATTGATTCTGGGGAGCGGATAGCTGTCCTTCTTGGTTATGTCATTGAGCTTCCTGTAGTCTACGCAGAATCTAGTACTGCCATCTTTCTTTTTAACTAAGACTACTGGCGAACTCCAAGGACCAGAAGATGGCTCAATTACGCCTTCACGCTCCATTTCTCTTACAAGCTCTTTGACTTCATCTCGCTTTGCTAGGGGTACACTTCTGGGTGGCTGTTTAATCGGCCTAGCTTCGCCTGTGTTTATTTCATGTTTAACCAATGCAGTTCTACCCTGACTTTGGTTTCCCATGGCGAAGATACTGGCATGCCTTTTTAACAACTGTTTGGCTTTATTTCTATCTGTCGCTGACAGTTCTGCTACCCATTTTCCTACGTATTCCTCAAATTGTTCACGTTCTTTGGCGGACAAATTGGTAGGCTCCATCTTCCTCTCACAGTTTATTATTGCCTCTGCTGGGGTACACTGGCCAATCTCGCAATTTTCTTTGATGAATTTTTCATGGTCTGCCAAGTTAAGTACTCTTATAGGGACTATTCCTCCTTTACTAGTTTTTACTAGAGCTTTTGCTGTTATAAGCTCTCTCTTTAGATCTGCTGGTTCTACAACCCACAACCGATTGTCCTCACAATCTCCCTCCATACGCGCCCATATAACTGTTTCAGACTGCGGCGGTAACGTCTGACTCTCAATAGCAAATACTTTTCTTACTTGCGGCTTGCTGTCATACCCAACATCAAGGGGTATTTCCACATTACGCCAAATCATCAGCTGTTGCCCCATATGTAGATTAATGCCATGATTAATCATAAAATCGGCTCCAATAATTACCTCATCGACAATATCGGCAACAATAAACACATGCCTCACGCTGATGTTGGCTATAGTCACCTTCACTTCAATCTTACCATAGACAGTGGCAGGCTCTCCAGTAGCTGTACGTAGCCGTATATTGCTTAAACGATCGCATTTCCCCTTTACTATATCGGGCCTTATTATTGACTGCGACGCCCCTGTGTCTATGGTAAGTACGTGCTTTTCCCCGTTGATGTGTCCAGACGCAGTAAGATTGCTATTTTTCTGCTGCATAACTGATATGGAGATTGCGGGGCCCTCGTTTGTGGGAGCTAGCTCTTGCCCCTTAGCGCTAGCTCGTTTTAGTTTAACGGGGACTCTTGTGCTGTTGTTTGGTTCACCCGTTTGCTGTTTCTTGGTGGCGAAACAGATCTACCTCTTTTTCTTGGTGCTTTGCAGTTGCGCTGAAAATGACCGATTTTTCCGCAGTTAAAGCATTTAGGCTTTTCTTTGGTAGCACTTTCCGCCAACAGTTGTCGCATTGCCTCCTTAACACTAGCGACCAGGTTATTATCATTCTCGGACAAAACATCCACATTCTGCACCTTACATATCTGTGGCTTGAAAACCATCCTTGCAGTCTCTTGTGCCAGCGCAAATGAAACAGTCTCAGCGAAAGTGGATTTCTGCGTTGCGCACACAGCTAGTTTGACATCAGAGTCGCGAATGCCATTAACGAACGCCTCAGTTTTAAAGTGGTCCAGGAACGGGTGACTCTCGCCTGGATATGTGAGCTGCACTAAACGCTCGATTTCCATTGCGAAATCTTGTAGAGACTCGTTAGGCTTCTGAACTCTACATCGCAATTCCATTCTGTATAAATCGCGCTTGTGCTCACCACCATACTTGCGCTGCAATGCTGCCATTATTTCATTATAGTTGCTTCTGCTGCTTACTGGCACGGTCTCAAGAACCTCTGCGGCTGTACCCTTTAAGGACAAAATCAACTCTATGGCCTTTTCTTCAGCATCCCATCCATTTCTACTAGCGACCGTCTCGAACTGGAATCTAAAGATGCTCAATGGTACGCTGCCGTCAAAGCATGGCGCTTTTATTCGCGCAGAAACCTCCGCAACTGCTCGTACTGGCCCGCCACTACACTCAAGGTTATGCACTTTGTCCTCTAGAGCATGCAATTTTTCTTCGAACTCTTTTGCATGCTGTTCCAGGCCACCGCTTTCTAAATGTTGGACTCTATCTGCCAGCTTTGAGAATTTGTTCTCAATAGAATCCACCCTCCTATTAATGGCCTCAGAAACCTCTACCAGAGTCTCGTTCGTGGCTCTATTTGACTCCAACAGTTTTGTTTCCACTCCCTGTATTTCGGTTACCAGCTTTTCAGTGCTGATCTTTGATGCCTCTTGCATCTGCTGAGAGTTCTGTTTAATTTCAACTTGTGCATCATTGATTGCTTTTATCTGAATCATCATATGATTCAGATAATTTATGTCCATGCTGCTGGTCGTGGCAGGAGGACATACCTCCACATCGTCTTTGTCCTCAAACTCGTATGTCCCGATGTCCATGCCGCGATTCTTAAACTCATCTATCAGCCTCTTCTGCAGTTCAGCCTTGTTACCTGCTGTTGGCAATTCCCGCTTACTAAGCTCCTTTTTTAGCTGTTCAACTTTTAGCTCATCAAATTTCATAATTATTTTTTTTTTTAATGTCCTTTTTTTCCTTATATTGCAATGTCCTTTTTAATTATTTTTGCAATCCCACTTCTGACACCAATTGTTACGTTTTTAGACCTTTTCGTAAAAACGGTTTTTACTTATCCTTCAAGGATTCGTTTAATTGCATCAAATTAAAAACACAGACAATTACTTTTAGAAATATAATGCGGCAACACTTTATTTACTATTTAATTAACACGAGTATTTGTACTACTAAACACTTAGCGATGTTAACACGTCTAGATTAAAAATCTCACTGATCCCGCTGTTCACTGGCAGCGTCTTTATATAGCAAAATGACGTCGTCTGGTAACTTCGCGAAGCATCTGGTCATGGTTGTCGTTGGTTGTGCTTTACTTAACATGTAGCTATATACGTGCGTTTGTATATATGACAATGCTGTCTTGTGTTTTGTTTATTGTAACTATGTGTGGTTGTATGTATGAGTGTTTTGTGTGTTGTGTAGTTTTGTTTCTTCTTGTGCTATGTGGGCATGTTGCTGTGTATATTTGTGTGTATGTTGCTGTGTATATTGATGTACATGTTTAGTTTTTATTAGCAGCGAATACTTGCGTACAAGATCATTAAGAATAACATCATCATCTCTTAGCATTGATGTTGCTAGGTTTTTCGTTATTGTTGTTTACACTTATTATTGCACAGCCTCGAATGATCTTGTATATTCTCAACGATGTATCCGGAATATTCCATTTCCGTTAATTCAAATATTATCTGCATGGTGTTGACCAGGGTTGTAACATTTTGACAACTAGAGATGGTTTGACAGTGCTGCCAAGTACATATAGCCACATTGTCGTTATATTTGAATCTATTTTTAAACTTTGTAACAATATATATATATATATATGTGTGTATTTATGTATATATATATATATATATATATATATATATAAAAATGTGTGTGTATTTATGTATATATATATATATATATATATATATATATAAAAATGTGTGTGTATTTATGTATATATATATATATATATATATATATATATATATATATATATATATGTATATATGTATATATGTGTATACATATATATATATTTATATATAAATGTATATATATGTATATATATGTATATATATATATATATATATATATATATATATATATATACATATATATATGTATATATATATATATGTATATATATATATATATATATATATATATATATATATATATATATATATATATATATAATGCATATACATACATATAAAAGAATAGAAAAGTTAATGAAAAGCATTAAAAGTTAAATGAATAATATTAAAAGTTGAATGAAAAGTATTAATAGTTGAATTCACTTTTTTAAAAGTATTTCCATAAACTGTTGCGCGTTTTCATCTTCTCCATTGTTATCACGATAATAAATGAAGTGAAAATTTTTTTTTCATATGAAAACTTTTTGACAGTTTTTTACACAGTTGCATTGAACCAGAATCACCATTGATGTGCAAATATGAAAAAATTTCGTTTCATTCCGCCTGTTTTTTACATTATGAAAACACATTATTGTCCTTACGTTTTTTCATAGTACGCGAATCAGAATTACTATGAAAAGCTGAAAAAACTTTTCATTTCACGTTTTCACAGAACCAGAATCGACCCCCTGGTCTGTTTTTTCTCAGCTTGATTTTTCATTTGAGGTTTCTACAGCCTCTTCAGCAAGTTGTTCCTTTCTCTCGTTGTGTAGTGGCATTAACGTGCTTCATCAAATATGTCCCATTCAATTTGATTTTCTCATCATTAGCTGTAATACTGCCATTGTACTAATTCAGAAAAATTTTATCGCTTCCGATCTCTTCTATAGGTGGCACACGCTCATTGTTGACTTGGTTGCAATTTCCAATTCTGTTCTTAAATAAATCCTTCTTTAACTCGACAATACTATCCTTACTACATATAGTTAGTTTATTATAATGTTTGCAACTGTCTGATGCCAAACAAAACATTATTACATATCAAGATTTAATCGAACTCAATGTTATCTATTAGATTGTGTAACGATATGTTTCCACTGATTGCTGGGCTAGAGCTCAGTGGCGTCCAGAGTCAGTTACACAAACTTGTTGATTCCAGGGAGAAGTCTCGATGGCCGAGTAAAACACCAAGATTCGAATACAAGCGGTTATTGAGCGATAGTAAAAGTTATGCTTCAGAGGATAATTCTGGGCGACGTGGTCAATAATAAGGTAAGGTGGCAATTCCAGCAGCAACTCTATGTGGTCAAAGTGATTAAGACGAACGTGAGATAAGGCAAACGTCCAACCAGGTTAACAGTACTGTCGCTTAGGTTGTCGTTCACCCCTACCACACTTTAGCTTTAGTGGATCGTCGGAATAGGTCTACAGGTTAACAGTACTGTCGCTTAGTTGATAAATTCTGCGATCGCCGTAGGCCACTAAAACTAACCGACACTAAAAAGAACCGTATGTCGTCAAGTGACGAACGCGAGATATGGCAAAACGCTGCGGGAAAAGCAAACGTCCAACCTTTAACGTTAAGTTAACAATACTGTCGCTTAGGTTGGCGATTCACCCCTACCACACTTTAGCTGTAGTAGATTACAAGAAGGCCTTGTCAGATACAACTTTGTCGCTTTGCTCGGCGTTTTTAACATTTATAGAAAAGCACAATGAAAACTTTCACAATACTCGCACATTGTTTGTTTACGAAAAAAAGTGGTTGATAATTTTGTTATTATATATATTTTTTAAATATATTGTTACAAAGTTTAAAAATAGATTCAAAGATAACGACAATCTGGATTTATGTACTTGGTAGCACTGCCAACTCATCTCTAGTTGTCAAAATGTTACAACCCTGGTCAACACAATGCAGATAATATTTGAATTAACGGAAATGGAATATTCCGGATACATCATCGAGAATATACAACATTATTCGAGGCTGTGCAATAATAAGTATAAATAACAACAAGGAAAAACCTAGCAACATCAATGCTTAGAGATGATAATGTTATTCTTAATGATCTTGTACGCAAGTATTCGCTGCTAATAAAGCGAAACAGCTACACAAATATACACAGCGGCATACACACATAGCACAAGAAGAAACAAAACTACACAACACACAGAACACTCATACATACAACCGCACACAGTTACAATAAGCAAAGAACAGAAGACAGCATTGTCATATATACAATAGCTACATGTTAAGTAAAGCACAACCAACAACCATGACCAGATGCTTCGCGAAGTTACCAGACGACGTCACTTTGCCTATATAAGGTCGCTGCCAGAGATCAGCAATTGGAGTGTGTCTTTAAATGTAGAAGTGTTAACATCGCTAAGTGTTTAGTAATACAAATACTCGTGTTAATTAAGTAATAAATAAAGCGTTGCGGCATTACATTTCTAAAATTAATTGTCCCTGTTTTTAATTTGATGCAATTAAACGAATCCTTGAAGGATAACTAAAAAGCGTTTTTACGAAAAGGTCTAAAAACGTAACAATATATTAAATAAATTTCACTAACATTTTTAAGTTTTATTAATACAGATTCAAATATTTAAAACTTATGTCCGAATTTGGCAAAAGAAAAAAAATTATTTGTGCCGATCGTCAAAGCACGCAAAAAGATCAGAGTTGCCGAACTTTTCGCTGCGTTAAAAGTGCTTTATGTGGCATGCTTCGTATAAGTATGTAGGTTTTATCTTAGATGTCAAAGCGAATCTACAACGCAACGTGAAGCAAAAGTTGTATCTGAAACGGCCTTAACATTACTGTCGCTTAAGTTGTCGGCTCACCCCTACCACACTTTAGCTTACTACAGGAATATGTCTACAGATTAACAGTACTGCCCCTTAGTAGGCAAATTCTGCTATCGCCTTAGGACACTAAAATTAAACGAAATAATTAATATTTAATATTAATACCAAACAACTTACCTCTACGTCGGCTGCCCAAGAACTCAGCATTCTGTTCAGCATTACTGCGCCTTACATAGGCTGGTACAGCTTACATACATGAGCATGGGTATGTATGTATGCGAGCCTTACAATGTCTCTGCTTAGCATCTACATCAGTGGTGTTCAGCCCATACAACAATTGTTTAAAAAATTTACACACATTTGTTATGCTCTTATAAAAATTTTCATTCAGTCGTCGTTGAGCAAGCGATGAGAACACATGCGGATGGTTGTTGTCATTTTATTTCAGAAATTTATTAAGCATTGTTGTTGCTTCTTGTTGGACGAAGCATAGCAAACACAACCGATTCAATTACAATTGAACACAACAATTAAACTCGAAATTGAATAAAAGCATTCACGGAATGAAATGTGAAAAGTATTTTATGATAAATGATGCTTTTCATAACATTCAAGTTTTAATCTTACATAAAAAACTGGTTTAAATAGATTTATTTTTGTTTTGTTCTCAATATAACTATTCTATTTTTTGATATTGATAACTGCTATTTACGGTCCCCGATATTTTTTTCTTAAAATTAAAATTACATTCACTTAATAAGTTGTTTCTTTATGGCAAAAACTCTGTCTGTTTTTCTTATTTTAAGCATTTGACATTATGTTTGCTGGGCAAAATCTCTCACCTATACATCTTCACTTTTGATTTTGAACACCACTGATCTACATGATATTATAATATACAGACATCAATATATACGTACATGGTACATGCCAACTATAAAATGAATAATGTTGTTCTTGAACTAGTGGATTCATTTAATGACTTGGGAGTTATTTTAAAAACTGGACTTCAGGTGCCATATAACTTCGACGATTAACAAAGCTATTGGTGTCCTGGGTTTTATTAAACGCTGGGCTAAGGATTTCTCTGACCCTTACACAACCAAGATGTTATTTACTACTTTAGTTCGCCCAATACTTGAATACGGATCTGTTGTATGGGACCCACTATATCTTTCACATTCAAATAAAATAGAGTCAGTACAATTCTTATTATTTTGCCTTCGTGGTCTTCCTTGGAACTCTAATATAAGATTACCATCTTACGAGAGACGCCTAGAACTTATTAAGCTCCCAACCTTAAGGAGCCGTCGGCAAATGCTAAATGTTACCTTTCTGCTGAAATTAATAAACGGCTGGATCACATATCAATTTCTCCTGAGCAAAATAAACTAGAATACTTATACCCAATCGTCCAACAAGGTATTATAGCTTCTTGAGAATTAAGTTTTACACTACAAACTATAGTAACTTCCCTTTCGGAGAATTTGCAATGATTTTAATAGACTTTACCCTTGTATCGATTTCAACAAAATTATTGATATCTTAACTCATTGCAAAATTGAATATAAATAAATTTTTAATTTGTTAAATCGACAGTTGTTAAAGCCATACTTTCTGTTTTTTTATCTTGGACCAGCACTCAGGGGATGACCCATATACATGCAATGCATTGCGCAGGAACTGAAAACGGGGCGATAGTATTGAGGGGACAGATAAGGAAAGATGAGAAGATAGTTGTTTTTGTAGCTATTTCAACCTTTTACTTCGCCGGCTAATTTTTGCTACAGGGCCGACGAAGGTGGGTGCTGTTACTCTGCTTTCAGTACATGATAGTGTCAGTCGCTGCCAATTATGTTCAGTGATTAGTGGCTATGCCTTCATCATTGAAACAGTCAGGCAACAACTAATACAACCACGCACTAATGCTGTTCAGAAGAATTCAACACAATATTTCATGACTCAGAGCGGGCTCGAGCTCACGACTAATGTAAAACAAAGCTTTATCGATTCTATTTATATATGTATGTACTTATCATTTCTGAAACATTGTTATATTATTATTGTAAATAAAAAAAAATAAATAAAATAGAATCTCTCTGAGAGGTTTCCTAACAACTTCTATAGCCCTTCCAGACAGCAATGTTACTCTAGCATACTTTGAAAATTTGTCGATAGAAGTTAATATTGGCTGGCAACACTGTTTGAAAGAAGTTGACTTTTAGGCAGTGCTAATAAGTACAAGTTTCAAACTAGTTTTTTTTTCAATTAAAAAGTTGTTAAATAATAATAAGTTTTGCATAAACTAAGTAAACTAATTTAAATGAAATTTATTTGTTGGTGGTCAAACAATGTCTATATCCATTTCATTGGCGCTTTACCAAATGATCAGTAGACTTTAACCACAGTTTTGAAAAGTTAAAAACTTCTTATCTTATGCACATACTTCAGAAAACCATCTGAGAATTCACAATTTGTTAATTACAAACTATTTTCAATAATCACAACAGAATAAGCCTTGAAACTCATACAAAACTATCCCAAAAAAAAAAAAATTATATGCGATATGAATCTATTTTATTTTTCTACACCTTTATACAATCAGAAATCCATTGAATAACAAGAAAAGTATTTATAAGGCAAAATGAAAAATAAAATCTAAATCAAACTGTTATGAAATTTTTATTTGACATATTGTTGTCACAATACTATTTTAAATGAAATGCATATAGACATTAAATTTCATTTAAAATAGTATTGTGATAACAATATGTCAAATAAAAATTTCATAACTAAATAAACTAAATATTTTATATCTGAAAATATTGAAGAGTGGCTGGCGGTTGTAAAAGAAATAAAAATGGGACATGAAGAAAATAATCAAACGGTAACACGGGTATTAAAACAATAACATGTTAGCATCAGGTTGATACAGTTCTCGTATCGTTTTTCACAATAAAATTTGTGTAAATAGGAAGTGTTATTACATTCAACTAAGCCACCTAATATGTGTTGATGAACACAATACACATGAGCACTGATGATGAAAGTGTTGCGGCTTTCGAAAACAGCTGTTCTGCTCTGCTGTGTAAGTTGAATAAAACTGATGTTGACTTTCCTTTGTGCCTTGGAATAATTATCATGTCTTTCTGAGACTTAAAAACAAATTTCGAACAATTAGCCTATGAATCTTAATTCAATTTAATATAGCAATATAAATGTTCGTGAAAATACTTACTACATATAAAAATAAAGTGATTTATTGTGATGAATGTAAATTAGAGCTCAAAGAAGAATCCGATGATTACATTGAGTGCGACAAGTGCCGCAAAGAATTTCATTCGCAATGTACTAAACTGGATAAAAGAGAGTTTGAATATCTAGTGAATAATGAGAAAGCAGAATTTACTTGTCACATTTGTGAAGGAGGTGAAGGAGATATCAGAAAATAATTACAGGCAATTAAAACAAAACTAAATAAACTAGATCAACTGTCTGGCATTCAAAAAAGCATACAATTAATGTTAAAACAATATGATGATGTCTTAAAAGGTGTAACTGAAAAGAAGAAAAAAATTACCCAACTGGAAAAGAAAAACACTAATTTGAGAAAAGCAGCAAACAATCTCAATTTTTCTGTTAAGGCGCTAAATGATGACCGTGTCACGAATAATTGTATTATAAAAGGGCTAAAGGTTGAACAAAATGCTAGTGCAATTCAATCAGTAATTGATTTATCTAAAAACCTTGGAGCTGAGGTAGATCCCCAGAATATAGAAGACGCGTACTTTCTTCAAAATAAAAATAATAACACGAATTCTAGTAATGATAAAATTGGGTATACTGCAATATGCCAAAACCTTGAAGAAGTTGAAATTAATCATATTTTTGCAAGAAATAATCGTGTTTATTATAAAAGATCAGATGTATCTAGACCACAACTGCTGAGATGTGAAGAATATGTGGATAAAGTTTTGCTACTACTAATCCTAAGCCATGGAAGCGCTGATCAATGGCTAATAACAATCCTGTCGCGGAAGATGATGTGACCAGTGATGATGATCGTGTGGCCTACGTCTCACCAAATTAAATAAGAAAATAAAAGGTTTATTTGGTTAGTCTTATTCTTTATATATTTCATGATTAATAATCAATATTTTAAAAAATTTTCTATATATAATGATCATATTTTCAATCTTAAATGCAATTTTTTTAATATATTTAGTGTAAACATTCGTAGCATTTCTTCAGTATCAAAATTTAATTGTTTTAAATCTTTAATTCCAAGTCTTTCAAGATTACCTAATATAATTGCTGTCCAAGAGACATAGTTCGATGGAGAATTAACCCAGCTCTATTCTTTTCCAGGGTATAATAGCGTTCCTTGTAGCAGAGTTGATGGGTATGGAGGAACATCATTGTATATACACAACAAACTTAAGTTTTCAGTTGAAATGTGTAAAAGTGAAAGTTTTCTTGACATGATCTCAGTATGATTGGATGATTTTCGGATTAATGATGTACCTTTCAGAAAAGTATCCTTGTATCGATCCCAAAAGTGTAGTGTGGATGACTTTATTTCTATTTTAGTAGAAGGTATGAGTATTTTTCGGCAAGGGCCTGTTATTTTTGTAGGAGACACTAACATTGATTTACTTCAGAGCTCATAGTTTCATTATTTATCTAGCTTATTTCTAAACTATGATTGTTACAGTTGTCACTCTTTGGTTACAAGGCCAAGTAGTGGAACTTGCATTGATCAAGTATTTAGTAATATGTATCTATGAAAGAGCTTTTATTGATTCTGTGCAATGTAACTTGACAGATCATAACATAAGTTGTAAAGTAGAATCTGAATTAAATTGCAATCGCTATGATAAAAGCTCAAGTAGCTATTGCGATTATTCAAAGGCTATAAATATTTTATATAGTAATATACCAAATATTTTAAATTCTGAAAGTACTTCACATTACTGAAGATTTAATTGGCTGTTTATCACATGCAATAACTAACTCGACAAATATTAAATGCAATGAATTGAATTTGAGGTTTGCAATTGCAAATCTGCAGCCATTAATTTCATTAAGGAAAGAGCGTCCTAAATCAAAAAATGGAAAATATGCCCATATGTTAAAAAAATTAGTAGAGTGATAAACACGGCAAGCAAAATATCTAAAGATAATTACTAATATGATAATTTGATTAAATTTGACAATGACCTTAAAAGATTTTTGAATTTTTTAAACGATATACTTGGAAGAAAGCGTAAACATGATTTTGATATTTTAACCTCGTCAGGGGACAGAATTTCGGATAACGAAACTAAAGTTAATCTTTTGAGTGAGTACTTTGTACAAACAGTGGACAGTCTCCGTCAACAAATACCATGCTTACCTTGTCATAATTGTAATATTCTTAGAACATTATGTCAGACCAGTGAACGTTTTCGACTTGAAGCAGTAACATTGAGTGAAATGGATAATATTATAAGCAATTTAAATCTTAAAAAATATTCTGAGCATGACAACAATGCCCCTAAGTTAATTTTCAAATGCAAAGATATGATTGCACCAATTTTGGTAAATATAAATCATAAATAGCATAATTACAACTAATGAATATCCCAATTGCTTGAAAGTAAGCATACTAGTTTGTATTCCCAAAACGATAAACAAATTTAATATAGAAAATTTTCTTTCAGTAGCTCTCCTTTCCACTATCGCTAAGATTTTTGAAAAATTACTAGATGAAAACTATCACTTTATCTTGAAAACAATAATTTTATATATTCATACTGGTACGGTTTTAAAAAAAGGTGTGGTACTGAAGAGGCTGTGCTAAATGTGGTGAATTATATATGTAATAATTTAGACCTTGGATCAAAAGGTGTGGCAGGTTTGTTTTTGGATTTTTCAAAAGCTTTTATGTGAAAAAGAGCACCACATATTTAAAAGTTATTTTAGGAACCGTAAGCAATATATACAAGTTGATGACATGAAAGATAACATGTTAGATAATGAATGCGGGGTTCCGCAAGGTTGCTGTTTAGGACCGTTACTTTTTAAAATTTATTTAAATGATTTCTGTAACTTGAATCTTGATGTACGTTGTGACGAGAAGAAGTCGTACGCTACGTTTTTGCGTCAATGGAGAATTGCCCCAGTGAATTAGCATATATTTTAGTATTGAAATTGTACTTAGTTTGTATTATTGACATAATCCGATTTACTTACGCACCGCGAAGTCGCCTTTAAGTCAAACTGATAAATTCTTTCATACAATGTATTTACATACGTACATATGTGCAAGCTATGTATAACACACTCTAGTTGATTATCAGTTTTTTGTAATTTTATACGCACACCATGTATAACGGTCTTTCTTAAAAACAAGAAAAAAACCAAAACCTCTGTTCTAGCTGCTGTACGTCTACCGTGCATAAATATATACACATATACATAGTACGTACGTTCATGCCGGTTGTGCATAACCATGCACACCGCTTGCTGCAGCCGACGCGATCATATTGTTTGCATGCATTTACATACAACCAGACATACATATGTACGTATGAAATTGAAAAAATTTTTGTGTTGATATTTATTATTGATTATCTGAATTGTGTAAAATATTTTTTTGCTCTATATATTGACCAACGGTTCTTTATGATTGTCATAGCTGCTAAATTTATATGCCAAACATTGTAATATTTTATGGCACCCATACACGCATGACAGTACTTATGTGTGTCTGCTGTGCACAAGTATAAAAGGCGAAAATTTGTTTAACAATGATCAGTTCCTGAGCAGCCGGCGAGGAGGTAAGTCGTTTAATATTAAATAACTTAGTAGTCTTAGCTTTTAGTAGCATCGGACTTTGCTTACCAATAGAAGCGTCCTTCTAACTTGTACGCCAACCCCAGGTCAGTGGTATTCTGAAACCGTGAAGTGTGTTAGGGAGGAACTGCCATCTACAGAAAAGTACGTTCTACCGAATGGAACGTTCATTTCTCACGCACTGTGCTCGTTTCATTACATTGGTAGCACCTACTCCGAAGTTAAGACTCCCGTGTTGACAACGATTGGTGGGAAGCACTCCTACGGAAAGGTGACGTTCTATTGGTGAGGTGAGCGCTCTCCCCACTTGCCTGCCAGTTGGGCCTCTGGCACCGCGTTTTCGGCCATCTCGGTTTCCTGACGGCTCGCCACTGCACATTGTTCGCCGTCGGTAAACCGTTTGGAAAATTTTAATAAATCGGTCTCATCAGCAAACCACAACCAAGCGTGTTTTTCTCCAGCCCCTATAAAAAGAAATTATTGTACGACACTGGACGCCGCTGAGCCCTAACCCAGCAACCAGCGGAAACGTGTCGTTACAACGTTTATGTATGTTTGCTGACGACGCACTATGGATAGAAAACGCTAAAAATGTCTCTTAATTCAGGTGTTAGAGATAGCGCTTATTTTTCAGCTTTCAAGGGTGTCCGTCTGTCTGCCAGTATGAATATCTGCCCAAGCGTTTAGTTTCACAGGATTGTAAGCAACAAATACAAATTTCAATAATTACAGTTTATTCAGAATCCATATTTATCTGTATGTTGAAATTCCGGATGGCTAAGATACAGGAATTTGTGGTTAGAGAATGTACTATTTCAATGTGAACGCACTGTGGTCGAAATCACTGATCTAGCGGCGCTTAATTCAAATTTTAAAACTTTTAAATCGATAAATGTTTTATATTATATCGATTACTGATACTTCACTGAGCAAATTGACGTTTTTACATTTGTTTTGCATTCATTATTCGCACAGCTGTTAGCTTTCAAACTTGACATTTGTTGCAGCAAGTGCATTGCAAGAATTTGGCGCCAAATTACTCAATACGTGTTTTTTCTCCCTATAAAATTAGTTGATTAATTATTTTTTAAATTAAAGTTTTAATTGAAAGAGGAAGGTATGTATTTACTAAAAAATAAATGTTTGTGACCTGTGTTTATATAGTTTAATAGAAATTCATTGTAGAAGTTAACATTTGTGATAGCATTAATGAAGGGTTATATATTATAATTAAATGGAGTGGAACTACTGGGATTCGATCGGGTTCGGTGCAATTTTTTTTTGTATATTAGTTTGGATTATTGTTATTGTGAAACGTCCACAATTATCTGCCCGTTCTTGCCCGTTTATTTGTTAATGCATTTTTTAGGCACAATGAATGTTTCCAAACGCTCACTTTTTTTGATTTGGCACAATGAAAACGTCCTTACAAAAAAATTTTCGGCTGTGGAATCCCACATATTTAATAATATAATAGACGAAACAAAATATAATGAGGAGCAGTGCCGAGAAATAAAGAAAAAATTGAAGAGCTTCATAAGCAAACTAGTAGAAAAGTGGAAGAACTGCAATAGAACGTTATCGAATTTTGAAGAACGTAATAAAGATTGGTTGGACAGTGAAATTATATTATTACATGAACCGACATGTAGTAATAATCTTGGACGACCTGCGAAGGAGTTCACAGAATGTACCTCTAAAACCCAGGTGAAAAAAGTTGTACAGCTTGTAAATAAAACTCCTTGCGATGAACTTGTAGTAGCGACGCGCGTTAGTTTATACAAGGCAGGAAAAAAAACGCATCAGAAGTGGTATCCATGGTACATTCTGATTCTGAGGTTGCACCAAAGATTAAAAAATCTCGTGATTCTGAAGCCAATAATCCTACTGCATATAGCCCTGATGAAGCTTTGGCTCTTTACGTGGACGGTGATTTTACTAAGCACTCGTACAAGTTGATGCAATCTGGTGCAAAAATAAGAAATGCAATTATATATCCAACATATGATGCATTGTTACTAGCAAAAAAGAAGTGTTATCCGGTCGGAGTCCAAATTACCGAAACATCTGCCGAAGTGTGCCTACAGAGTTTGGTAGATCATACTGCAACAAGGATCGTTCAATCGCAGAAGGAAGTTTTCGTCAACCTCAATGAAGATATCATCACTGCGATCTACAAATGGGGTTGTGATGGCAGTAGTGGACATTCAACTTACCGGCAAAGCTTTTCGGACCCCGAATCGAACAGTCCCGATGAGTACTTATTTGCTGTGTGCATTGTGCCATTGCAAGTGAAAATGGGAAGCATAATTCTATGGCAGAATTCTCGGCCCTCTTCAACGCGGTTTTGTAGACCAATAAAATTAACTTGCGAAAAAAAAACTTCGACCTTGGTTAGTGCTGAAGTTGAAAAAGTCAAACTGCAAATATCTAGAATTATTCCAACACAGTTTGAGTCTTTTCAAATTCATCACCAATTTAACATGACAATGATCGATGGCAAAATTTTTAGTGTTATTGCAGAATCCTCGTCACAAACATGTGGCATTTGTGGATGTTTGCTGACGACGCAAAAATTATGAATGACTTGAATGTCATTACAACTTTACCACTTAATACAAATATGTATGAATATGGCTTGTCAACACTACACGCTTGGATAAGATTTTTTGAGTGCATTTTACATATTGCGTACAGATTACCAATTAAAAAGTGGCAAATTCGTAGCGCTTATAAATCTATTGTACAGCAAACTAAATTGGATATACAAGAAAAGTTAAGAAAAGAAATGTGTTTATTAGTTGATATTCCTCAGCCTGGATCAGGTAATACTAATAACGGAAATACTGCTAGAAGGTTTTTCCAACAACCAAAATTGGCTGCACTTTTAACTGGAGTCAATGAGGATATAATCAATAGATTCAGTGTTATTTTACGAACTATGGCTAGTGGGTATAAAGTAAATGCACATGCTTTCAAAATATATTGCTGGTAAACAGCGGAAATCTTCGTAGATAATTATCCATGGTTCTATATGCCATCCTCCGTTCACAAAATATTAATTCACGGTGCTGAAATCATAAATAATGTTTCTCTTCCAATTGGCATGATGTCAGAAGAAGCACAGGAATCACGAAATATGGATTTAAGGAATTTTAGACAACATCATACACGCAAGAATTCCAGGAAAAACACAATGGAAGATTTAATGCACTCACTTCTTTTCTCTTCTGATCCTCTCATATCCTCGCTCTCCAAACGACCTTCTAGCAACTCAAACAAAATCGATTTAGGTAAAGATGTACAGAATTTGCTTTCAGAACCAATTATACAAGAAGACGTTGTTGTTTCTGATACTTCTGATTCTGATTAAAAACATATATATATTTGCCTCAATTGTTTATTAACTTTTTATATTAAAAGCATTGAAATAAATAAAAAGTGTGAAGAATTGCATTCTTTACGTATTTTAAGTAAAAAAAAATAATTTTATACATTTGCGAATTTAGTGCCGCTAGATTGGGCATTTCGACCACTGTGGAACGGCGCGAATAGTTAGGATACGTTGGTTTTTAGGCGATTTATTGCAGTTTCGTGATTTCCGTGATGGTATTTTGCATGAAAATCTAGTATTATTAGCTCAGTAGTGTAACTCTGTTTTGGCATAATAGCTGGGTGTTTAAGTTCATCTTGAGAATCAGCATAATCTATTCGACCGTTATACGTAAACCATCATCGCTATCTAAAAAAGGAGAAAATTTACAAAGTGAACTACTCTTGCTAATTTTGTCATCACATTTTAGCGTTGATATTTCGTCTAAATATTTGTCCATTTGAGCTTGCTTAAGAAGAACGATCTCCGCCTTTTTTAGTTCGTCTTCGGATATATTATTAAGAGTTGTACTATTTTTAAGTTTATTTATATAATGTATTACATAGGCAACCGATCTAATTGCCCTACGTCACTGGGAGAAACGCTCAATTTGGACCAAATGGTTAACCGGTCACAAACTTGGATGCTGTTTCAAGAAACTCAGACCATTTTGCCATCGACTGTGATTTGACAAATCGGGCCACCTTTGGACCACTTTGTTGCTTCGTCTGCCTCATTTAATTTACCAGAAATCCATCGCCATCCATCTATATCAGTAGTATCGAGAATTTCACTTACGCGAAAAGCTACGAATAGGTGGTACCATTTTTGATCTGACTTAACCCAACTAATGACAGTTTTAGAATCAGACCAGAATGCCATTTGGCAGATTTTTATAGTTGTACTTCTTATAATACTATTAGCAAAACGTGACGCAATTACTGCGGCCATTAGTTCCAAACGGGGAATAGAGGCTACTCTCAGTGGGGCAACTCTCGTTTTTGACCCAACCAGAGACACGACAACATCGTTACCATTCGAAATCCTAAAATAGGAAACTGCTGCATAGCCATTTTCGCTGGCGTCGGCAAATGTGTGCAACTGCACATCAACTTCGTAATAAGTACTAAAAGTTTGAAGAAAACATCGTAGTATTGAAATGTTTTCAATATTCCACTTAGCCATGTGACGGGGCTGGATTTCTTCATCCCATGTTACGCCACACATCCTGAAGTATTATTTTTAGGTACATTAAATAGGGCCCAATAAGACCTAAAGGGTCATATATTGACATCAAAAATCTTAACAGTTTACGTTTTGACTGAATTTGGTTTTCTGTTAATATATTGTTGGCAATATTTGCAGAAACTTTAAACGTGGGTGCTGTTGGCTGAAGTAGTCGAACACGAGACTATGAAGCGGAGGGTCGTGAGTTCGAGCCCGCGCTGAGTAATGATATATTGTGTTGAATTCTTCTGATCAGCATTAGTGCGTGGTTGTGTTAGTTGTTGCCAGCCTGTTTCAATGATGAAGGCATAGTCACTGGTCACTGAACATAATTGGCAGCGACTGACACTATCATGTACTGAAAGCAGAGTAACAGCACCCACCTTCGTCAGCCCTGTAGCAAAAATTAGCCGGCGAAGTAAAAGGTTGAAATATCTACAAAAACAACTGTCTATCTTGTCATCTTTCCTAATCTGTCCCCTCAATAATATCCCCTCGTTTTCAGTTCCGGCGCAATGCATTGCATATATATGGGTCATCCCCTGAGTGCTGGTCCAAGATAAAAAAAAAGTTGCGTCTGTCGGCTTCCAGAAAAAACCTTCTCTACTTCTGTTCCACTTCCGAGATTAAGACTATTATGTTGTTGACCCTCGCTATCAGTTATGGCAGCCAAAATATCTTTATTATTACAAATCCAGTTTCTTGTATTGAAACCAGCATTTCTGTGAATGTATTTCACTTCTTGAGCTAAGGTAATCGCCTCTTCCCCTGGGTCAACTGAATCTAAATAGTCGTCCACGTAACGATTATTTTTTATAGCCACAGCCGCAATCGGATATTTATCAATAAATTTGTTGGCATTAGTATATTTTTCGTACTGCGAGATGCATGGTGAGCAGGATGCCCCGAAAATCATCACGTTCATAACATAAACGTCTGTTTGATCGCTCTCCCCATGCCATAGAAATCGCTGGGCATTACGATCCTCCTTTCTTATAAACACCTGGTGAAACATCACCACAAATGGCTATAATCTTTTCACGAAAACGAATGAGTGTTGAAGGAAGAGAGCATATCATATCTGGACTTTTCATCAGCATATCATTTAACGATAGACCGTATGCTTTTGCAGCTGCGTCCCAAACGATTCTGGTTTTACCAGGCTTGGCAGATACCAAACTTTTTCTTCTTTGGTTGACGTTATACGGGCTTCATCGACCTTGGTTATATACCATTTCAAATTATATTCAGAAATGGTTTTGTTAAAAATTTTGTTTAAATTTCTTTCGCTTTTCAACTTTTTGTCCAAACATTTATACCTCTTTAGTGCCATTTGGTAGCTGTTTGGCATTTCTGCGTTTTCGTTTCGCCACAGCAGTGAAGTTTCGTAATGTCCATCCGATCGTTGCCTGGTATACTTTTTCAAGATGGACATGGCCTTTTCATCGTCTTTACTCACCATGACTGTAGCATTATCTACACAAGCAGTTTCCAAAGTATACAATTTTTTCATTAAATCGGATAGCATTTTATTACTACATTCGTCTACATTACAGTGATGGTGTTCTATAAACTTATTTCTCATTGCACCGTATACCCGCCAGCCAAGACGAGTACGAATCACTACAGGCTCGCTAACCTTACCTTCTTTAATATTATTGTAAACGCAAAGACTATAGTTATTTAAGCCAATAAGGAATCATGGCGTAGCATCAATATAACCTTTCACAGGTAACCTTGTTAAATAAGGAAAATCTTGTACAAGTTTTTCAATATCTAGAGTTTGTTTTAGCAATGAAAGATGTTTTACTGTTCGAATATCCACTGTATGAACTTTGTTGTTAGGACCAGCCACATTTATACAAAGTCGGCGGGAATTATTCTCGTTTCGTTCGACGTTTCCAGTCCATTTAAGGCATAAGGGCTCAGAGCTGCCGGAATGATTTAAGTCCTTAATGAGCTGCTCATCTATCAGACTCGTTGACGAACCGTTGTCAATAAATGCAAATGTATAGATAAATTTAATTTCATTGCCGTAAATTGTTACTGGAATAATTTTAAACAAATTTTTACACCCCGAGGCACGGTGCGTGTTACAGCTCTGTGTTTCAGTTTTTCGCATTGAAACTTTGTTTTTACTTGATTCAGCAGCATTTTATCAACCTGTTCTATATTTTATGCAAAAGATAATGATGTTTAAATTGGGAATTGTCAACACTCCAAATATTTCTGCTATTGCATTTGCAGAAATGTTTACGTAAACATTGTTTGCAGAGATTAAATTCTCTCACGATATTCCGTTTATTTGTTCTATCCTCCTTCTTAAATTTCTCACAGCTAGTAACATTGTTGCAGTTACCACTGCATATGATACATTTTTTACTACTTTGTTCAATGTGAGTGTGTATATAAAAACTTTTCTGCCTATTACGTGAGAGAGTTTCTACGGCAGAGGTAGAACTGCTGTCAATAATAACGCTGCTAGCAGAAACACCAATATCAAAAATCCATGCCGAAAATTCTGCCAAGTTAACTTTTTTATTTTGTTTTGATAAATTCAATTTGTATGTTCCCCAATTAATCTGGAAATATGAAGTCAACTTGGAAATTAATTCTTGTAACAATGACGGATTATTGAGCTCATCGAAGAGACCACAGGCTTCTATTGTTGGCTGGAGACCTTTAAGCTGTACGGCAAATGAGGTAATTGTTTCCAGCTTGTTAACATTAACTCTTGGTAATGATTTTTTGTTTCAGTGAATGGAGGATCTTTTCTTGTTGTCCATACAATAATTTAAGGAAGGATTAAAATAATAATGCAGTATCAAAGCGAATAATGCAGTATCAAAGCGTCTCCAGCAAGATGAGAGTGGAATCCCACTTAGTTGGTCAATGTCGGCCTCCTGAACTGTGGTTCCTCTCCCCGCCAGTTCATCCGCCTTAATGTTGCCCATGGTGGTCCCATGTCCCCGCACCCAGTTCAAGGTTATGCGTAAATGTTCCGCAAGTCCGTCAAGGGCTCCGCGACATTCTTGGACAAGTAGGGATGTGCTATACACCCCCGTAAGAGACGTTATTGCAGCTTGACTGTCGGTTATGAATTGGATGTCCCGGTTCGATATCCGATAAAACGTTAGCCACATCGCTGCCCTTTTGATGGCAGATATTTCCGCTTGTAATACGCTACATTCATCCGGGAGTCTGCAGGACATCTCGATTCCAAAGTCTAGAATAAAGACACCCCCATCGACCCTGCCGTCCCGTTTGGAACCGTCCGTAAAAATCTGTACGGATCCGTGCAATGGGGAGAACCCTTCCGCCAGAGAAAACCTAAATTTCCTACTGAGGTAGGGTACCGGAGTGCAGTAGTTGATAAAATGAGGTAGATTACCCATCGTGTTCATAATGCTAGCATGACCCCATGGTCTATGGATCCATGCGCCTATTGTGTCCATTCTGACTGCGGTGCGTAAAGCCATCTTCCTAGCAGTCAGGTCCGCCGAAAGCCAGCTCAGCACGGCAAAAAGCGCCCTTGTTGCCGTCGTTCTAAGAGCACCCGCTATCATAAGTGTCATTCTGCCACGTCCAGTGCTTTCCACCAGACCACAATACCATAGAATAGTACAGGTTTTATCACAGTCTCTAGTACCCAATTTACCCCCTTTGGGCTTATGCCCCAGGTAGGGCCAAGGGCTCTCCTACAGACGTAAATTGCCATCGAGGCTTTCCTCAGTCTTTCCTGGACATTAGAAGTCCATGATAGCTTACTATCAATCACAACACCCAAGTATTTGGCTTTATCCAAGAGGTCCAGGGTAATTTGGACACGGTGACATAGTGTCCAAATGGACACTAGGAATTCACTCCTTGGTACTGCTGAGATATATCTGAACGTCGTCAGCATACATCTGTATATTACAAAAACGAACTTGTTGCGGAAGATAATTGGCACATATACAATATAAAAATGGCCCATGAATTGACCCTTGTGGAACTCCTCTGACGACGGGTAAGGAACGAAATGTACGATCGTTGTTTACTACAGACTGATTTCTGCCTGTTAGATAAGATCTTACCAGTTTAACTGCAGGTTCGGAAAAACCGAACTGATATTTTAGTTTCATACAAAGGGTAGAAAGGTGCACGGTATCAAATGCTTTTGAATGATCTAGTAGTATAAATAACGCAAATTTATTATCATCTAAGTTGTTCCTAACTGCCTCCACAACGTCAACTAAAGCTGTTACACAACTCCGTCTCGGTCTAAAACCAGACTGCCGATCTGTTAATAAATTATTATTATTTACATACGTATATCGTTTATGCACTGAATGCTCAAAAACTTTAGAAAAAATGGTTAGAATTGTGTTTGTACTTAGAGTGAATACCATTATTATAATTACTATAATAGTCTACATATAGTGAATACCCTTATTATTATTGGTATTAGTTCATATATATTACAATAAAATTATATTTCTTTAAAAAACGTTTTGATTGGTCAATTTAATGAATTTTTTAGCAATAAGAGTATTATGTTACATTAAATTATTTTGTTGATTTAGCATTTTTGTTAATTATTAAGTAGTATAAATAATTCAATAAAATATTAAAATATGTGCAGTAGGTAAAACTCGTTTTTTATTTATTAATCACATTACGTTCAAGTTCCAAGTGCTTGAAAGTAAAATTCGTCTAATCTTCAAGTTCCAAGTGCTTGAAGACAAGAACAAAAAATTGCAAAGAATTAGTACAGTTCAAATTTATGTGTTTGAATTGATCAATACTAATAAAATATTCTAAACATTTTTGGTGACCCCTAGATAAGGACACGCATCCTTCAGCAAACACGCATCCTTGAGGAAAGCACCAAGCACATTTGGTGACTCCTTGAAACAGCACATTTAGCTAGCGAGCTAAATCATCACACATCCTTCAGCAAAGCATCAACTCTCGTCCACTAACACCAATATCCAATGATCCAAATAACCTTGAAGCATTAACTCCTGGTCATTTCCTTATTGGCGAACCACTTACCTCGCAAGTCGATAGCAGGGCACAACTACCAAAAGCCTCAGTTTTATCTCATTGGAAATTAGTATCCCATCTCAAAAAGGAATTTTGGGACAGATGGTCTACAGAATACTTAAATGAACTACAACAACGTAGCAAATGGCAGAGACAACTTGCCAATATTAAGGTTGGAGACATGGTCATTATAAAAGAAGATAACACACCTATTATGAAATGGCCATTGGGAAGAATTACTCAAGTTAATACTGGTGATGACGGTGCAGTAAGAGTCGCAGAAGTAAAAACCGCATCAGGAACATTTAAACGTCCAATTCGCCGACTCGCTTTACTACCCATAGAATAAGATCCTGAAATTACTATTCCTACTGAAAATAACAATGGCAACATTAAAAGTTCAAATGATGAACCTAAGGCCAAGAGAATTAAAATACCAACAAACCATCTAACACTTGTGTTACTTACTATACTATTACTGTTACCACTAGCATGTGGATCTCCAGTCAAAAATAAAAGGTTCGGGTCTAGGTTCGGAATCCATTTCGAACAAATTGGAACAGCCGCTATATCAACCACCGAATGGAATCTGTTCGTATACTACGATCTAGCTGCTTATTGGTCCGAAACATCAATCCTTGTCAATGGGACAAGATCAATACAAATCATTTGTAAGATGCTACAACACAATACATCATGCCTCAGTACCATTGATCACTTCGAACAAATGGAAAATGAGTTACAAGTAGATAACCAACTATTGCGAAGCAAAAGGGGTGCACTGGATATAGTTGGCAATGTGGCCCATTCATTATTTGGCATCCTGGATTCAGAATACGCTGAACAGATGTCTGATACAATAAAACAAGTCAATTAAAATGAAGCGTATTTGCTTAATTTGTTAAAAAATCAAACATCAATTGTTGATTAAACACTAAATATCATACGTCAGAATCAAGTAACAGCTAAAGCAAGATTTGAACGACTGGAGCACGAAATCAAATTTTATTCCGAGAAAATAGATGACATTAACAACGTTTTATTACAATTGCAACTCAACCAATTGTTTAATTCAGCGGTTCTTGAATTAACTCTAATTGCAAATAACATTAGAAAAATACAGTCATCAATCCTTAGCACACTTATGGACACGCGTCATGGAAAAATCAGCCCGTGGTTACTCACCCCAGAACAATTACAAATTGAAGTTAACCAGATCATACTCCATTCACCGCAATCGCTGACTGTTCCAGTATCAGAAAAACCAAATTTGCTTCAACTATTCAAACTTATGAGAGTACAGGGAACGCTAACGCAGCAACACGCCATCTTTAAATTAACCCTACCATTGGTTGAACATGAAAAATTCAGTGTATTTCACTTGATTCCGGTCCCTAACCTAATGAACAATACAATGGCAGCCATTAAACCATGTGCTACTTTTCTGGGCATAAACACATCTCGTAAACAATACATTCCTTTTACCAGTTCCAAGTTCAGCTCCTGTGACACACTAGAGCAAGGTGTCTTTATTTGCCCCAATTTTCAAATTCGTTACAACTTTGGTGCGAATATCTGTATGTGTGAAATTAATTTATACAACAACAAAACATCACCAACTTGTATTCTGGAGAAAACTGATGCAAAATGGATTCCACTTAACAAAGAAAATCAATGGATATATGCCAGTTCACAATCATCAAAAGCCACCGCTGGTTGCAATAGTGAAATCATTCCCATAGCATTGAAGGGCTCCGGTCTGCTCACGCTAGATTCTGAATGCATCCTCAAGCACGAGTCTATTACTATGAACGGACGACAAGCTATATCAAGCACCACAAGATCCTCATACACAAGCCTTGGAAAAATCTCAGAGTTATCATTACCTAAGAATACTACAGTCTCCATCCACAACAATTACTCAACCTCAATAAATCTTGAAAATATATATGCCAAGAATATGAACGAGCTCTCAAATTTGCAAAAAACTTTGAAAGAAGAAAACATCATAGAACTACCCAACAAATTTAAGTCCCACCAAGTACACAACCATGCAATTGGGTATATTTCACTTTTCTTGAGCCTAGTGACACTCATCATAATTGCTAAAACACGCAGAAGTAAAAGTAGACAACAAAGACCGCCAGTAGCTATTGAAAATGCTGAAGAAACTATCGAACTTCAACCAGTTAGACCAGAAACCAACAACAGTACTCCTACACCCATGCCACGTCAACAGGTACATAAATTCATGCTGGAATAGTCCAGTACAACGGCTTATTCAGCTTAACCATACACCCTCATTTGGTTGAACATCCGTTCAACGTGGGGGAGAATGTTTGTACTTAGAGTGAATACCATTATTATAATTACTATAATAATCTACATATAGTGAATACCCTTATTATTATTGGTATTAGTTCATATATATTACAATAAAATTATTTTTCTTTAAAAAACGTTTTGATTGGTCAATTTAATGAATTTTTTAGCAATAAGAGTATTATGTTACATTAAATTATTTTGTTGATCTAGCATTTTTGTTAATTATTAAGTAGTATAAATAATTCAATAAAATATTAAAATATGGGCAGTAGGTAAAACTCGTTTTTTATTTATTGATCACATTACGTTCAAGTTCCAAGTGCTTGAAAGTAAAATTCGTCTAATCTTCAAGTTCCAAGTGCTTGAAGATAAGAACAAAAAATTGCAAGAAATTAGTACAGTTTAAATTTATGTGTTTGAATTGATCAATACTAATAAAATATTCTAAGCAAATTGCAATCGGGCAGTAATAACTTCCTGTTTTAGGAGTTGGAATACTTTTAGCGTGTTTCCATGTTGTTGAAAAGGTGCTAGTCATAATAATTGTTTTGTAAAGGTGTGCCATATATTGAACTATCCAGGGCAGTATAATTTTTATAAATTTAGGATCTATACCATCCAAACCAATAGAGTTTGACTTAATTGCATAGAAGGCCATTATAACATCATTTACATTAACACATAGAAAATTTAACCTTTCGGTAGAATTAAAAGCTACTGAATTATGGTTTTACATAGAAATCATTAGATATATCAGGTAGTGGTATATTAACGAAACTTTCATTCATCGAATTTACATCAACATCGACTTGCTGATGCATACATACTATCTTTAATTTCTTTTTTGAACCATGTTTCTGTAACACAAATTGCATCAATTCCAGAGTTCTCTACTAAATAGCGGAACTCGTCAATCTTTGGTAGTAAGCTCTGTGCATTGAGATGGAAGATATTAAGAATTTTGTTACGATTACATAATATTCGTATCATGTTGTAGTTACCATCTCTAGGATCAATTTGATTAAGAGGAACATTCATAACACTCATAATCAAACCCAAAATCTGACAACACAACGTAATAAATATAAGAAAATCTTGAACAGAGTAATATTAATATGAGATAAAAGTTTTGAGTAAAAGATATAGATTTTGACAATAATGTAAAGGTAAAGGTATGTAAAGGCAGGATCGCCATACAAAGATTTTATTTGTGTTTAACGTTCCCTATAGCCCTTGTATTTATTTTAGACAGCTGAAAGGGTTCCAGCTAAAACTTAAAACTGTTCTAGCTTATATACTAAAATGTCATTGAGTCATTTCTAAATCACCCAATATTTTACAAATACATGTTTAAACTAACATAGAAATTAAAATTAAAAGTGTCAAATAGTACAATATAAATTTACGTAGAAATTAAAGTAACATGTGCCAATCAATAATGCAAGCAAACAATATTCTTTTGACCCACTTCAACATGTGTAACCCAATCGTTTATTACATTGGTAAAGGCCATGTAAAGGTATGTAAAGGCAGGATCGCCATGTAAAGGTGGAAGTATGTAAAGGCAAGATCACCATGTAAAGATTTTATTTGTGTTTATCAGTTCCCTATAGCCCTTGTATTTATTTTAGACAGCTGAAAGGGTTCCAGCTAAAACTTAGGCGTTCAAAAAACTGCCAAAAAGAGTTGAGATTAAAACGAATTAAAAAGGCAAACAAGTGCCGAATTCAGTTATCTGTAATAATCTAATTTTATTTACAATATGTTCTAGCTTATATACTAAAATGTCATTGAGTGATTTCTAAATCACTCAATATTTTTCAAATACATGTTTAAACTAAAATAGAAATTAAAATTACAAGTGTCAAATATTACAATATAAATTTAAGTAGAAATTAAACTAACATGTGGCAATCAATAATGCAAGCAAACAATATTCTTTTGACCCACTTCAACATGTGTAACCCAATCGTTTGTTGGTTGCACTACTTGGTTGAAGTTGGTATGTACACATTGTGCATATTGTATGGCGACATGGGTACACTACATTCAATTAATATTGATAACAAAATGTTTACACATTTTATTAGATATCTTAACAAATTAGAAATTTTAACACAAATTAGTTCCATGTTGTCATATTCGAAAAAGCTGCTCAAGGTCATCTAAGAATTCTATTAATATAGCGTCATCTGAATCAGTATTTTTGACGTAAACCAGCCCTCGAAGGGCGAAAGTTGATTTTATTCTTTTGTTTTTTTTTTCAAATTGAGAGGCGCTTTAAAAATTTTTTGGTTGTTAGGTGTTAAATCTTCATTTATATAAATACTTTCCCGGCTCTCAAATCCTGCTTGTCTTAGGCTTAAGGTTGTCCGGTTCTCTATGCGATATTTAGCAATAGATTTCAGAAGAAAGTTCTTCTCGAAAGGATAATGGAATTCAACTACAATTACTTCTTCTTTGGGATTATTAGGCTTATTGTCTTTGTAACTTTTTTTATTCTACAGATGGTATCAATTTTAGGTGTAGGCAGTTTTATATTATCACATATATTTTTAAATATGTTATAAAGATTTTCATGTTCATAATAAGGCACACCACTTATTCGTATACTACCCGCCACTACCGAATTTTCTTGTTTGTTTATTTTTCTTCTTAGTTCTATAATTTCTTTCTTCAATTCGTCGGTTTCGATACTCTTAATTTCAAGTCTTTCGACTCTTTCAGTTACAGCATTTATTTGGGTTCTAATATCGTTTATTTTTACTTCCAATACTGAAAGAATCTTCTCTTCACTTTCCTTTAGTAAACATTTTATAAAGTTAAAATGTTTCTCTTCGCTTTCTCTTATGGATTTTTTTGTTACATTAGAAGTAATGTTTTCACTCTCTAAAATTGAACTTTTAATAGCTTGAGTCATAAAAAGTTCACTTTCTTTTATTACTTCTATAAAATCATTACTTGATAAACGCGGCATTTTACAATAATTTTCAACTAAAGGTACGTTCACACTTATCAAATATTTGCCCCGAAAAGGGTAACCACTAAATAGTAATGAAAAATATTTTTGTTCAGATTCGTGTTTATTAATTAAAACAGTTTAATACAAAACTACTAGACAGTATCAGGAATCCAATATTATTGTAAACTATTTAACTCAATAAATACTTTTTGGATTTACAAAATTTTTTTATTAGTGTTTAGTGGTTACGCTTTTTTGGTCAAATATTTGATAAGTGTGAACGTAACTTAAGGAGTCTTGCTTAAGTTTTTTCTGTGATTCTCTTGCTCTCTTAGATGTTTCACTGCTGGTTTCCATGATAGTTATAGTTGTATTTTGTTTGTGTATTAACGATTTAAAAAATTTGTTTGTTTTTATTTTCTTTTGTGTTATGCTCTCTTAATTTTATTTTAATATTTATGTTTGTGATGTTGTTTTGTAAATGTTGTTTTGCGGTCGATAATGTAAAAATTCTAAACTTTTCAACATTAATGTCATGACCGCTTGATATCCAATTAATATAGTATGTAACTTTTTGATCAGCTCAATGTCAATTTTGGTGATTTCCGCTGAAACTTCAGGATTTTGAAAAAAAAAACGTCTGGCGGTATTCCCGTTATTTAAGTTCCTAAAGCCTGGTTTTGGAAGGTCAACTATAAGTCCGGTTTTTGTCTGAACTCGGCCTGTATTTTCGATTTAGTTTCATTCACAATTTTCATATCTAATTCAGTCCTCGCTTGCCATTTTTTGATTGGAATTTTATACGAAAGTGAAGAAGGCACACAAAAAATCTACTCCAACCATGTAAAATGGATAAACCAAACTGCAGATTATTTTTCTAAACTTTTCTTTGGACCATGCTATCGATTGAATTTCACTCTTTGCTTGTTGCACCATATATGTAGCATTTTTGAGTTGATTTTGTTTCTGTAATTGAATTACATACCTTTCCATCGATCATTACTAACATAAGTTCATGTTTTACTTCGATGTTTCTCTCTCCTGAAAAAGCAGCTGAATTAACAAGTGATTTAATTTCACTTTTCACTCTTTCTTTTTCAAGTTTCGCAACACTTGTTGTCATTTTCTTAAACTCAATTTTTAGCGGTCTGCAAAAAATTGTTGAAGACGGGCGAGAATTTTTCCAAATTATTTTATCATTACACTCTAACTTTAATGGGACGATAAATGTAATAAAAACTGCAGAATCATCGGCATCAGAGCCATGGAATGCCTGTTTGTAAGAACTGTCGCCCGAACTTCCATCGAAGCCCCATTTCGTATATATATATATATATATATATATATATATATATATATATATATATAATTTACCTATGTCTTCATTACTTACATCATGAACTTCTTTTTCCTTTACAGTTATCAAACGCTCAACAGTATGGTTTAAGAGTACTTGAAGGCTTACTTCAGGAGATGTTCCACAGATTTTTATGCATTCGCGGTTAGGATAGAAATTCTTCTTTGCGTTTTGTATATGGCGGGAATCTCTCTGGAGCAACTCTTCGAATGATATTATGTTGATATCTTGACAACTTTGAATCTATTAATACAGCAAGCGCTTCTTCAGCAGTTAGTTGTTTTTTTTTTTTTTTTAGGAGTAGGACCAGCACTCAGGGGATAACCCCTACATATGCAGTGCATTGCGCTGGAACTAGGAAAATAGATTTTGGGAAGGAGGATAAAGGGAGTAGTGCCTGTGGATATTCGACTTGAACCCCCTCAAATTGTAAGTGGCGGGGAAGACATCTGCAGGTAGTTTGTTCCACATACGGACTGTTCGGCCAAAAAACGAATTTTCTCTGTAATGCGTAGTGCGATTCGTTGGAAAATAGACTACAAATGCATGCGCTCTTGATGAAAAACGCGTTGAGCGTAAGAAAGAATTGGTTTCAGGAACAAGTTCCCTAATTTCACCAGAGCACCTGCCATTATAGTAACGATAGAACAACGATACGCACCCCACATTGCGACGATGCTCAAGAGAGTCAATAGAGTTGCCTACCCTACTGTCTCCGATGAGTTTTATCGCCCTCTCCTGCAGGCGATCGAGTAACTTCAAAATAGACTTTGGAGCACCGGCCCAAACATGAGAGTTGTATTCCATCTTCGGTCGGATGTACTAAGTGGTGTAAATATTAAGGAGATTAGAAGGGGTGAAGTATCTCTTGCACCGTCTTAAAAAGCCAAGGCACTTGAATGCTTCTTTTGCGACCTGAAAGACATGTTCCGTCCATCTGACATCACACTGCACTTTCATGCGATGAACATCAAGAGCCCCTGACTCCATAATACTTACACCACCCATAGAAACAGATGAAGCAGCATGGTCATACGTACGTCGATGCGTAAGCATACAACACTGAGTCTTACGGGCATTAAAATCGACCCTGTTCACCTGACCCCATTCGGATTCTTCTTTTGCAAAACTTTCTATAAATTTTTGGAGAACTTGTAATATTTTGAATAATTTTTGATGCTACAATTTGTCCAGAAGCACTCATGCACATATATAGTATGTTGCATGAGCCAAAATAGGTAAAGAATTTGATACTCTTAGATAGGTCTTTTCTTCCTCGTTTTGCTTTCCCAACAAACGAGATTTTGGTGTTGAGCCAATTCTCGTCATATTTAAAAAAAATTTCCTCTTCTCTAAAACTTCTAGACCATCGAGTAATAATTTTTACATAAAGAGTAATAATTTTTACATCTTTTTAGACAACAAAACTACAGTCACAATTGAAGCAAACGAGAAGAACGACCAGAAAAAATAATTAACGCTTCCATCTATGTTAAAAACTATTTATTAATTTTGTATATAATTATCTCAAACATTTATTTTTACAGTATTATGATAAAGGTGAAATGTCTCCCCCAGAGCCATTGCCAGAGCGACTCCGCCAAAATACAGATTTAATACGCTCCAAAGAGAATTGGACCACATAAAGTATATATATTCTTGATTAGTGATGAAGTCTAAGACAGTCTAGCAATGCCCATACGTTCATCTGTGGAAAACATGATATTGTCTCCCCTTTAGTCGGCGTTGACGTACGATATTATATAAAGGAACTCTGTCCCACCAAGTTAAACATTTTAAATTTGCTTACTAAATATTTGGAGGGTATTTAAGATTCGACCCGGTCGAATATAACGTTTTTACTTGTTAAGGTTAAATCATACTTGTATGGGTCAGAGTTCGAAATAGTGAACATATATTACATCAACGACACAAGTTTACATCAACGACATTGAAAAACATAACATGGAAAAATGTTTGCATGCCTCACTTTATACACAAATAAATCTTGAGTCTGCAGTAGGTTGTCTCAAAAAAAAATAGTTTTTTCTGATTTTCATAGGTGCTCAATCAAAATTTGAAAGCTGATAGAGTAAAGTAATTTTGATTTTTTTTTAGAATTTTTCGGAATAGGCTTATAGGTCGCGCAAATGGAGTTTTCATAAAAAAACAGGAGTTTTCGGCCTTTTTTCTGACTTCACTCAAAACTTGTTTAATAACCATGGTTTTTTACACTCTTGAGGAAACAATTTTAAAGAAAAGTTTTTCAAGCTTTATTCCTGTGTGATAAACTTATAAGTTTTGGTGATGAGTTTGCTCATTTAGATATCCTAAATTACAATTTTTCGTTTTTTTTCAAAAATTTTGTAGTAATGCCTTACAACTTTTTAAGTTTCAATGAAAATAAAACAATTTTTAAATTTGTTCTTACAGTTCCTGAGTTATACCCGTTTGTAGCTTTATACCCATTATACGTTATTATAAGCCAATCAACAAAAAAACTTTTTTTTATATATTTATGTATTTTAGTCTATGGAATAAACCTTACAGATTATAATTAACAGAACTTAAATTAAGACTATAACAACATATTTAAGAGAATTATACAATGTTTAAGTGAATAATAATGTCTCTCTTTATAAGGTCTAAGCTTTTGTTAAAATCAATAAATATGAACAGCGAATTGAACTGATCACAAATTCTTCGGAGAGGATCGGAGTTAGCATAATTTGAGAAATAATATTTAATATGAAGCAAATTATAGTTCCTATTTACATTCAAATATATCTTATTCAGAAGAAACTCAGAATCCAGATTCCCGTTTAACAGATTTATAAGGAAGGCCACATTTTACATACGTCTACGGCTTTTCAAAGAAGGCAATTTAATAAGAGCAAGGCGGTTTATATAAGATGGCAATCTCGTATTAGGGTCCTATCTTTTGATGTATCCAAGAACGCCATTTGCTTTGGCAGTTGTTAAAGATATGTGTTTTCTGAAGTCCAATTTAGCATCTAAAAGAACTCCCAGATCATTGATAGAACCAACCATATCAAGACAATTAGCATTTACGTAATAAAGCCTCCCTGTAGGAGATGATCTAGAAAAAGATATGTGTTTGTATTTATTAGCATTCAATTCCATTAAGTTAAAATCACACCAAGACGACAGAGCATCATTATCGTTTTGCAGAAGTAGATGCTGCGCAGCACTTTTAAATGAAATAAATATCTTTACGTCATCAGCATACATCAACGTATTAGAGCGTGTAATAGCGTCAGGAAGATCATTAATAACTAGAGTAAATAAAAGAGGTCCGAGATGCCTGCCTTGTGGCACACCTGACATTACATCAATGTACTTAGAATATGAATTGCGGAATTTAACGCACTGATTTCTCTTTTCTAAGTAAGATTTAATCCACTTCATAAGTAATGTTCCAAAGCCAATACGATCTAGTTTATACAGTAGAAGATTGTGATTTACTTAATCAAACGCTAAAATCAAAGTATACAACATCAGTCTGCTCTCCTCGCACAAATCCTTCATTGGCAAAAGTTGTAAGCTCTAGCAAATTTGTAACTGTGGAGCGAGATTTCCGAAATCCATGTTGCGACGTTAAAATAGAGGAAACATTATGTGACAAAGTATCATATCAAAGTTTCTCGAATAATTTCCGTATAATACTTAACTTAACACTTCCTCTATCATTTGCTATGTTTGCTTTAGATCCCGACTTGAATAGAGGTGTAATATAAGATTGTTTCCAAAGCGATTTAAAATATTCGTCATTCATAGAAACTGACAGCAGTTCTTCAATATGGAGCTTGGAACACCATCCGGACCAGGAGAATACGAAAATTTTAGTCTGTTCATATATTCATTTGAAATAGGCAATGTTGAGATAATCCATTGATAAATGTTTCAGCAGTAACCAATGAACTGGATGCACATAAACAATTGTTATCAGTAGAAGCTTTCCAAGAAAATAATGGCAGATTGAAATCACCAATTACAATCACTAAATCAGAAAGCTTTAAATGTTTTAATACTGCAGAAATAGCGACTAAATATTAATCATAAACAGCAGCTGATGAATTTAGAGGCACATATAAGCTGATAGTATAAATAGGCTTATTAAAAATTTTTACTAAAACTCATAATGTCTCCAACAAATTTTTAAGAATTATTTCTTCACACGAAAATTTATTTATGATCGCAATCAAGACACCACCACCAGTTTTCTTAGCACAGTTATTGATTGCCATACAGCTCTCTCAATCTTTTCTAAATATATGATATTTAGGACAAAGAATTTCTGAATCATTTATATTTTTGCTACGCCACGTTTCAGATAATATAATGATATCAATATCAAATCCAAAACTGTTACAATAAATTGAAGATAGTTTAGAATTTAAGCCTCTCACATTCTGATAAACGACTGAAATTAGTTTTTTTTATAATTTTCACCAGTTTTGGGAAGAGAAGCGGTATCACTTTCCCTATAAATAAACTCACGAACTAGTGCATTTTTAGGCCAAAAAGCAGGATCGATAATACTCTCAAAGAGATTTTCAGGAACAATAATTTTAAATGATGCTTGTTTCTTGAACTTATTTTATAAACTGATATATGCTTTGAATCACAATGACTGATCTTAGAAAGACGATATTTTTCATTTCATCGGAATCCGTCTCAGGAGCAAACGGAAGTAGCAAATATAGTCTTTCTTGGAGCAATAGTACGAAGAACAATTGTATCTGATACTCGCTCAGGTCTATTTGTAGCATCCGTAAAAGACAACGCCGAAGTCGATGTTGAAGCTTTAGGTGAAGCGTCACCACTGATTATGTTCACATGACCAACGTTTAATGCTTCAGGTAGAAGAGGCTGTAAGTTTGATTTACGATTAATTTCCGGAGACGCGATTTCAGTAGCAACAAATGGAGTGGTAACAGATGAGTTTCAACGATAGTAGTTGATGACTCAGCAATTACTTCAACAACATTTAATTGAGGGATCGGGTTTTATGGTTTATGAGATGATGACTCACTATTTACCTTATTTGTCAGCCTATGACTTTTACGGCGTGAAGGAGACGATTGTAATGAATCCAGCGACTCAAAATCATTAAAGAGCTCCCCGTAAGAACTAACTTGTTCCGTTAAGTCCTTAAGATTTTTTTTAATCTGCATAAGGTATTTCTCGTACTTTGGAATAAACTTACTTTTGCTCTGTTAAAAATCATTAATTGAGCTTCTTACGATGTTGTTCTATACCTTGCAATAAATTTTGGAAATCAGTTTCAGAAGTTGTGACATTAATGTAAGTATTAGCCAAAGCCACACCTCGTTCTGCCACATCATTTACCACTTATAAATGTTGAACTTTTTTCTTTGCATCTTCAAATGACTTGTTGGCTTTCCAATTTTCTGGATCTATTTTTAAAAAATATATTGAAATATTGCAAACTTCCAAAAAATTTAGACTGGCTTTTAAAATGAATTGTTGAATTTCTTTATTTCTAAAGTTTATCTGCAAGTTTTTTTGTTATTAAACGCAAATTTTTTTGTGTCGATACGTTTGTGGCATACATTCCCCCACATACACTCCTGCAAGAAAACAACACTGAGTTTTGACAACTGTCAAGATCTTGGCGCGGAAAAATAATAGAAAAGAAACTTCTTTTGTGTGCGACTACGGAATTATCAGCAAGAACACGTTTTTTTCGCCATTTTCTGAGATTGAAGAATAATAGAGACTTTCCCAGCATAATAAAGTTTTTTTTCCATTTTAGCAAAAATAAAATCCAATCGCATTTATTTTATATGTTAGTGAGTTGGTAAGACCACCACATATGGTGACCCCGACAAATTAGTAACAAAAACCAGAAATGAACGAGTCAAGGGGCACTCAGACACAGGCTGCCGGAACAGCGGAAGCACCCACAACAATGACCGCACATCATCGTGAAGAATTGGCACGAATTTCAATAAAAATACCACAATTCTGGCACTCTCGACCAGAACTGTGGTTCGCTTAAATCGAGTCACAATGCGCGACCGCCGGCATAACCGGTGAACAAACTAAATACCACACTGTGGTAGCATCTATTGATAGTGCAATTCTATCCCAAGTCAGTGATGTCATATTGAACATGCCACCAGAGAGTCAATACACAACCCTAAAAAAGCGTATGCTAGAGCAATTCTCTGTCTCCGAACAAAGACGACTCAAAAAGCTTCTGCAAGACATCGAATTGGGAGACTTACGGCCATCCCAACTACTGCGGGAGATGAAAAATTTGGCTGGCAACCAGGTAGACGACAATTTTTTAAAATCTATGTGGATGACGCGTCTACCAAACCACATGAGAAGCATTATTTCAGTAAGTGGAGAGCCACTCGACAAAATCGCCATAATGGCAGACACAATTTCAGAAGTAAATGACAACGCAGCAATCAACGAACTTTCCACATCAAACGCTGTAACTACAAGCAACACTTTACAACAGTAGATACAGCAATTGACAAAGGAAATAGACAGCTTGAAGACACAATTTAGACGCTCACGTAGCCGCAATAGAGCTGCACCCGCCGGTCGTAACCACAACTCCCGCGCTCGCACTCAGACCAGTGATAAGTGTTGGTATCACAGAAAATTCGGTTCGAAAGCAATGAAATGCCGCGAACCATGTAGTGAAAAGTTAAACTAACCAGTCTGTCACTAGCGACGGTACATGACAGACAATCAGCTCTTTACCGCCGTCTTACAATTTTTGATAAAAATTCTAATTTACACTTTCTCGTAGATACTGGAGCCGAGGTAAGCGTTATTCCTCCTACTCGTAAACAATTAGGACGTCCAGACAACAACATTTTTTTATTCGCCGCAAATAGATCCCCAATAAAAACCTTTGGGGAGAAAAACCTTACGTTAAATATAGGCCTACGCCGGAACTTCACATGGAACTTTATAGTCGCTCAGGTCTCCCAACCCATTTTAGGGGCAGATTTCCTGGGGTATCACAATCTGACAATTAATATGCGAGCACGCAAACTTTTCGACAGTGACACTAAGATGGTAAGCAGTTGTGATATTGCAAATGTTGAGTAAAATGCTGCTGAAATCGTTCCCCGAAATAACTCAGACGCAACAAAAAATTACAACACCCGCACACGATGTCGTGCATCACATCATCACAACAGGACAACCGGTTTTCGCCAAACCCCGCTGTCTCGCGCCTTGCATGCTCAAAGCTGCCAAAGCTGAGATTCAATCGTTACGCGGTGCCGGAATCTGTCGACCATCGTCCAGCCCATGGGCAAGCCCGCTCCATATGGTAAAAAAGAAGAACGGTGAGTGGAGGCCCTGCGGAGACTACCGAAAATTAAACGCCATCACAGAACCAGACCAATACCCAATCCCGCACATCCACGATTTTACGCATTGGCTGGAAGGCAGCAAAATTTTTTCGACAATAGATTGTGGGTGCTGTTGGCTGAAGTAGTAGAACACGAGACTATGAAGCGGAGGGTCGTGAGTTCGAGCCCGCGCTGAGTCATGAAATATTGTGTTGAATTCTTCTAAACAGCATTAGTGCGTGGTTGTGTTAGTTGTTGCCAGCCTGTTTCAATGATGAAGACATAGTCACTGATCACTGAACATAATTGGCAGCGACTGACACTATCATGTACTAAAAGCAGAATAACAGCACCCACCTTCGTCGGCCCTGTAGCAAAAATTAGCCGGCGAAGTAAAAAGGTTGAAATAGCTACAAAAACAACTGTCTATCTTCTCATCTGTGATAATCTATGCCCTCAATACTATCCCCTCGTTTTCAGTTCCGGCGCAATGCATTGCATATATAGGGGTCATCCCCTGAGTGCTGGTCCTACTCCTAAAAAAAAAGGCATATCACCAAGTTCCAGTAGCCCCTGCCGATGTTCCGAAAACAGCCATAACTACACCGTTCGGCATGTACGAGTTTACCCACATGACATTTGGTTTAAAAAATGCGGGTCAAACTTTTCAGCGCTTGATGGATCACATCCTTCGTGACCTAGAGTTCACCTACGCGTATTTGGACGACATACTGATCGCCTCAAAAGATTTAGAAGAACACAGACAACACGTCAAAATGGTTTTCAAGAAACTTCAACAGTACGACATCGTTATCAACCCGTCCAAATGCGTTTTCGGCAAGTCGGAGATGAAATTTCTAGGCTTTACAGTTAAAAAAACGACACGTGTCCACCTTTGGAACGAGTAGAAGTAATAGCCAAGTACAAATTACCTGAGCGCGTTTGCGAACTTAAACGTTTCATGGGAATGGTAAATTTTTTCAGAAGATTTCTACCGAACGCTGCCACACAGCAGGCAACCTTATTCAAGCTTATCCCCGGAAACAAGAAAAACGACAAATCACCGATGAAATGGTCTTAGGAAGGTAAACTCGCATTTGAACAGTGCAAAACACATCTACGTGATGCAACCTTCCTGGCTTTTCCCGAATCCAACGCACAACTGGCACTCATGGTGGACGTTTCTAGCATAGCGGTAGGCGCCGTTTTGCAACAAATAAAAAACAATAGTCACCAACCTCTCGGATTCTAGTCGGAACGTCTTACCGAAGCTCAACGTAAGTACAGCACCTACGATAGGGAGCTGTTGAGTGCATATAAAGCAGTCAAACATTTCCAGTATATGTTAGAGGGCCGGGAATTTTGTATATACACGGACCACAAACCCTTGCAGTTCGTATTTAAACAAAAACTCGACAAAGCAAGCCCAAGACAGATCCGGCACCTGGATTTTTTAAGTCAATTTACAACAGACATTAGGCATATATCCGGCAAAGAAAATATAGTTGCCGATACCTTGTCACGCGTAGAAGCCATTCACGTAAAAGAAACAATAGACTTTGAGGAGTTATGTCGCCTTCAACACGACAACGAAGAAATAAAGTCACTACTCAACACTGCATCGGGCTTACAACTAAAAAAAGTTGTATTGCCCAAAACTAACTTTTCTATTTTTTGCGATATCTCCACAGGTATCGCGAGACCTTTTTTAACAAGAGAATTCCGTAAAATTGCATTCGATTACATACATAATCTATGCCATGCAGGCGTCAAGAGAACAACGAAACTGGTAGCTGAAAAATTCGTTTGGCCAGGTATGAAAAGTGATTGCCAGCTGTGGACAAAAGCCTGCGTAGCCTGCCAGAAAGGAAAGATACATCGCCACAACAAAGCTCCACTGTGCGAATACTTTACCACAGCCGACCGCTTCGACCACGTCAACATGGACATAATCGGACCACTTCCACCGTCTAAAGGGTTTCGGTATTGTCTGACGATGATTGACCGCTTCGCGCGTTGGACCGAGGTGTGCACGCTAGAGGACATTACGGCCGAAAACGTCGCTTTCGCTTTTTATGCAACATGGGTCTCAAGATTCGGCATACCACTTAGAATAACGACGGACCAAGGGCGCCAGTTCGAATGCAATTTGTTTAAAGAACTGACCAAAATCCTCGGTACGACACACCTAAGAACCACAGCGTATCACCCTGCTGCAAACGGCATCATCGAACGATTCCACCGAGACATAAAAGCTGCCATCAAATGTCACGAAACCGAGAATTGGACCGAAATCTTACCCATGATTTTGTTGGGTTTCCGAGTAACCTTCAAAGACGACATTAAGGCAATACCGTCTCAGTTAGTATACGGATCCGGTTTACGCGTCCCCGGCGAATTTTTAGTTAAGAGCAACGAAAGCCAAACTTGCCACAACGAGTTCAATGAAAAACTAAAAAATTTTATGAACGATCTACGGCCAACCAAAACATCGTCAAAAGACGATGACAAACCAAAACAAAGACAAACCTTTCATTGAAAAAGATGAACATAACTGTAGATCGCTTAAAATCAGCATTTATTTTAAATCAACAAACTCCTGCGGGAACCGAAAATATAAAATCAAAACAAGCTTCTTCAGGAGAAACAACAGTCAGAGAATCGAGAACCACGGAAACACCAATAAAAAAACCGTCATCTAAAAAACAAACGGGCATTCTTCTGGACCCAACCGGCGCGCCCAAAATCATCACTTCCCGACACGGACGTAAGATACGGTTTTGTCTTAACCGAAGGGGGGAGTAATGTGGCATACATTCCCCCACATACATTCCTGCAAGAAAACAACACTGAGTTTTGACAACTGTCAAGATCATGGCGCGGAAAAATAATAGAAAAAAAAACTTCTTTTGTGTGCGACTACGGACTTATCAGCCAGAACACGTTTTTTTCGCCATTTTCTGAGATTGAAGAATAATAGAGACTTTCCCAGCATAATAAAGTTTTTTTCTATTATAGCAAAGATAAAATCCAATCGCAATTTATTTTATATGTTAGTGAGTTGGTAAGACCACCACACGTTCATCAAAATATGCTAAGGCAGCCAATTTCGGAGTTAAGTACCACTGGTGACCTAGAAAAGTTTTAAGCGAGGCTTCTGCAACTGCTTTTTTAATCATTTTAGAACTATCCAATTCCTTTAATAGGCTCAGATCATTGAGAGGAGCGTATCGAGGGCTCTGGCAGAGTTTGGAGGGGTCAAGGGCCACAAGCCACACATTTCTTGTTTTCACAAAATTTATGTCTATTTTGAATAAAATTACAGTTTTCCACTACCCAAAAAAAAGTAAATACAAAATTCTTACCGGTACTATAAACGAAAACATTTATATACACAAAGAACTTTTGTATTTGATTCGTCGGTCAGCTGACTAAAAAATTGTTGCTATGTAAAATCGTATAGCGACAATATTATAGCAGCGAATACACGTAAAATATAAAGTGATAATGACAGCGGGTAACGATTTGGATCAATAAATGTCAGACGTTAATGACAGTTAAAACCCCAATGTTGTAATATTGCCAGATCTATTATTCATTCAATATATTCCCAATAAGATATTGGGAAAAATCCAATTAAACCGCGGGCTAAATTGAAATGAAATAATATGTTATTTATTTTCAGAAATCACCTTAAAATCCCAACTGTAAAAATTTATGGAAATATACAATAACTATAACGAAAAAAGTGTCACCATTTTTAAGGTACAAACTATAAAAATACTCAAACTCGGGAACTGTAGGACTAAAATGCATTTTATTCTTAATTGTTTAAAACTTAGCCGTCTTCAAAATCGCGTCACTTGTTTTTATACCTTTCGTATAAATTTGTTTTTACAGAATTTGTTGAAATATTACACAAATGCTTAAATGTGGAATCGCAATGAACAAAAAATTGCTGGAACTTAAAGTTTTTTGCATATGGAAATAAAGTTTGGGAAATTTTCTTTAGAAATATTTGTTTGTTATTGACAAATTTATGAGTCAAGTTTGACAAAAGGCCGAAAAATTCGATTTTTAACAAAATTTTGATTTGCGCGACCTGTGAACCTCTTCCTAAAAATCTAAAAAAAAATTCAAAAATACTGGAGCCTATAAGCTTTCAAATTATGCTTGAGCGCCTGACAAAAAAATGTTTTGGGACACTCTAGTGCACAGGACACCTAGAGCATCGAACCTCAAGTGTATACATTGAAAACATTAAATTCACTTTATGTATGTATGCACATTTGGGGAGATGATAACATTGTATTTGTTTTGTAACTTCATAAAATTAAAAGCAAACACTGAAAATATTATGCATACCCACCAGTTTCAAATTGAAAAAGCATATACACGAGATGTATACGAGTGCACTCATAGTTATACACAAGTAGAAGGTGTACACGGTGAAAGAAAGATAATGTCTATAGTGTATTCAAGGTGTACATTGTATTAAAGGTGTACATTAAATTTTGTTCTACATTTCTGAGATCTCTCGTATGGGTAGAACAGACTCACGTCGCACGTTGGGTTGAAATTCCCAATAATGGCTCTTAATTGAAAATTAAAAATTAATATTTTTAAAAAGTAATCTATAACAGGTTATAGTCAACAAAATTGTGTATCACTAACTATTTTTTTCGTTTTTGTATGTTATTTACTTTTCGAGTTGGGCGTTGTCAAAGTTGAATTTTTTTGGAGTTTTTGAAAACAGTGGTAAAAATTTAAAAAACTGATTTTTTGGAATAACATTTTTGTATTTTCCTAACATAAAAGTAATATTATTACAATGGAACCTTCAACTTCAGGTATTTAGAAAGTCAGATACACTCAGGTCTCGTTTTATGCGATAGATGCAATCTCGTATTAGGGTGCCATCCTAGACCACGAAGACAGAATAACAAAAACTGAACTTGAACAGATTCAATTTTATGAGAATGGACTTGGTTTTGGGGATCCCAAATGACAGATCCATATTCTAGTATAGGCCGAACCAAAGTAGTAAAGAGCTGCTTCGATATGAATGGATCGGAAAATTCTTTAGCTCATCTTTTGATGAATCCAAGAACACCATTTGCTTTGGCAGTTGTTAAAGATATGTGTTTTCTGAAGTCCAATTTAGCATCTAAAAGAACTCCCAGATCATTGATAGAACCAACCATATCAAGACAATTAGCATTTACGTAATAAAGCCTCCCTGTAGGAGATGATCTAGAAAAAGATATGTGTTTGTATTTATTAGCATTCAATTCCATTAAGTTAAAATCACACCAAGACGACAGAGCATCATTATCGTTTTGCAGAAGTAGATGCTGCGCAGCACTTTTAAATGAAATAAATATCTTTACATCATCAGCATACATCAACGTATTAGAGCGTGTAATAGCGTCAGGAAGATCATTAATAACTAGAGTAAATAAAAGAGGTCCGAGATGCCTGCCTTGTGGCACACCTGACATTACATCAATGTACTTAGAATATGAATTGCGGAATTTAACGCACTGATTTCTCTTTTCTAAGTAAGATTTAATCCACTTCATAAGTGATGTTCCAAAGCCAATACGATCTAGTTTATACAGTAGAAGATTGTGATTTACTTAATCAAACGCTAAAATCAAAGTATACAACATCAGTCTGCTCTCCTCGCTCAAATCCTTCATTGGCAAAAGTCGTAAGCTCTAGCAAATTTGTAACTGTAGAGCGAGATTTCCGAAATCCATGTTGCGACGTTAAAATAGAGGAAACATTATGTGACAAAGTATCATATCAAAGTTTCTCGAATAATTTCCGTATAATACTTAACTTAACACTTCCTCTATCATTTGCTATGTTTGCTTTAGATCCCGACTTGAATAGAGGTGTAATATAAGATTGTTTCCAAAGCGATTTAAAATATTCGTCATTCATAGAAACTGACAGCAGTTCTTCAATATGGAGCTTGGAACACCATCCGGACCAGGAGAATACGAAAATTTTAGTCTGTTCATATATTCATTTGAAATAGGCAATGTTGAGATAATCCATTGATAAATGTTTCAGCAGTAACCAATGAACTGGATGCACATAAATAATTGTTATCAGTAGAAGCTTTCCAAGAAAATAATGGCATTTTGAAATCACCAATTACAATCACTAAATCAGAAGGCTTTAAATGTTTTAATACTGCAGAAATAGCGACTAAATATTAATCATAAACAGCAGCTCATGAATTTGGAGGCACATGTAACCTGATAGTATAAATGGGCTTATTGAAAATTTTTACTAAAACTCATAATATCTCCAGATGTAATAAATTTTTAAGAATTATATCTTCACATGAAAATTTATTTATGATCGCAATGAATACACCACCACTAGTTTTCTTAGCACAGTTATTGATTGCCATACAGCTCTCTCTATCTTTTCTAAATACTTATATGATATTTAGGACAAAGAATTTCTGAATCATTTATATTTTTGCTACGCCACGTTTCAGATAATATAATGATATCAATATCAAATCCAAAACTGTTACAATAAATTGAAGATAGTTTAGAATTTAAGCCTCTCACATTCTGATAAACGACTGAAATTAGTTTTTTTTTATAATTTTCACCAGTTTTGGGAAGACGGGCGGTATCACTTTCCCTATAAATAAACTCACGAACTAGTGCATTTTTAGGCCAAAAAGCAGGATCGATAATACTCTCAAAGAGATTTTCAGGAACAATAATTTTAAACTGATATATGCTTTGAATCACAATGACTGATCTTAGAAAGACGATATTTTTCATTTCATCGGAATCCGTCTCAGGAGCAAACGGAAGTAGCAAATATAGTCTTTCTTGGAGCAATAGTACGAAGAACAATTGTATCTGATACTCGCTCAGGTCTATTTGTAGCATCCGTAAAAGGCAACGCAGAAGTCGATGTTGAAGCTTTAGGTGAAGCGTCACCACTGATTATGTTCACATGACCAACGTTTAATGCTTCATGTAGAAGAAGCTGTGAGTCTGATTTACGATTAATTTCCGGAGACGCGATTTCAGTAGCAACAAATGGAGTGGCAACAGATGAGTTTTCAACGATAGTAGATGATGACTCAGCAATTACATCAACAACATTTAATTGAGGGATCGGGTTTGATGGTTTATGAGATGATGACTCACTATTTACCTTATTTATCAGCCTATGACTTTTACGGCGTGAAGGAGACGATTGTAATGAATCCTGCGACTCAAAATCATTAAAGAGCTCCCCGTAAGAACTAACTTGTTCCGTTAAGTCCTTAAGATTTTTTTTAGTCTGTGAGAAGCTATTTCTCGTACTTTGGAAAAAAACTTACTTTTGCTCTGTTAAAAATCATTGCAATAAATTTTGGAAATCAGTTTCAGAAGTTGTGACATTAATGTAAGTATTAGCCAAAGCCACACCTCGTTCTGCCACACCATTTACCACTTATAAATGTTGAACTTTTTTCTTTGCATCTTGAAATGACTTGTTGGCTTTCCAATTTTCTGGATCTATTTTCAAAAAATATATTGAAATATTGCAAACTTCCAAAAAATTTAGACTGGCTTTTGAAATGAATTGTTGAATTTCTCTATTTCTAAAGTTTATCTGAACGTTTTTTTGTCATTAAACGCAAATTTTTTGTGTCGATACGTTCATCAAAATATGCTAAGGCAGCCAATTTCGTAGTTAAATACCACTGGTGACCTAGAAAAGTTTTAAGCGAGGCTTGTGCAACTGCTTTATTAATAATTTTATAACTATCCAATTCCTTTAACAGGCTCAGATCATTGAGAGGAGCGCATCGAGGGCTCTGGCAGAGTTTGGAGGGGTCTAGGGCCACAAGCCACACATTTCTTGTTTTCACAAAATTCATGTCTATTTTGAATAAAATTACAGTTTTCCACTACCCAAAAAAAAAGTAAATACAAAATTCTTACCGGTACTATAAACGAAAACATTTATATAAGTTAAACTTATTTTTATTTTAACATTATAAAAAAGATATTTTATTTTCTTATTATTTTTGCGGACGAACCGACTTCTTTATTAATTATTAAAAAACTGTACTTTAGTAATTACAATTATTGTCTTAAATACTACTTTCTGTCTTGTGGTCTAATTAGTCAGAATTTGCAAAGTGAATTTGGCAAAAGTTTGGTGGCATGTGCCGGATGTAATTCCACGAAAATTGCACAATCAAAATCTGCTGGGTTATTGCTTCAATTTGTAAGTGGGCCGGATATTGTTTCAAGTGTTGTTTTTGTTGACACAAAGGTGAAGAATGCCTGCAGTTGCAGTTTTCTTTGTTACAAAGTATTTATGTTTGTTTGTAGCATTTCATTAGCTTTTGCAATATTAACTCCTCCATTCTCAATTGCAAACGTCCCCGATTGCATGGGGTTCATGTCTAGAAGAGCGATTTGCTTTTTCTTAATTTGTCGTATCTTCCCCTTGAGCTTCCATAGTGCGTACATTTGTGTGGTCGTCAATGCCAGAAATGCTGCTAGGGTAATTGTGTTGAGCGTCAAGCCGATCTTGTTAGTTGTATCGATGTTTGATATTCGCTTTCTATTTATGGTCTCGAGGTCTTTTATCATTTCCAAGGACAGAGTTTCTTCTAGCTGGGTTTTTTTCGTTTCCTGCTGAAGTATTGCTGGTAGTGGCTCGAAATGTACTGTTTCAAGTACGTTGAAAATTTTGCCATGGACATTGATTGTTGAGTTGTGGTGTTTTATGATGAAACTACCAATCAGCGGGAGTGGTTGCCCATCTATCTCTATTGTGCCATTGTAGTTGTTGAGGAAAAGTATGCCGGGACGAATTTCTTCTGTGTCCGATATATGGTCAGCGTTAGTACGTATACTATACAGTCTGTTAGTTGGCTTTTTAAGAGTTTACTTATACAATTGTTTTCACTTAATTCTATTAAATTATTCTTATTACAAATAGCTTTCTTATTATATTCTTTGCATTCGGATTTAATTCCATAGATTTTTTTATTACATTTCAAGATTCTTTCGTATTCAATTTTATTTATTCTATTGCCTATTTTAACAGATTTTAGTGTTAGTATTTCACATTCTTCGTTTTGAGTTGTAGGTAAAGTTAGAATGTAGATTATCATTGAGCTGTTTGCAGCTATGCTTATATCTGTAAATTCTAGTTCTTCCTCAACATTTATATAAGGTATTTTTTCATGTTTTACAATTTTTCTTATCGTTTCTATTTCAATATTAGATAGAATGAATGAATTTACAATGTTGGATTTTGCCCAATGTAGAGCATATTCGATATTTATTAATTCTTCCTTTATCAATTGAATCTGATATTTAGTTTTAAGACTTATTTCTAGCTTATCGTCTATGTTGGCTTTTACAATTTTCATTATTTGATTACTTCTCTCGGTCTGTTCATTAATTTTTTCTATTAATTGTCTGTTAATAATTATTTGGTTGTCATTGTTTTCGTTTAGTGTTTTCAAGTTTCCGGTTATTAGTTCTAAGTCGCGATGGTCGGGATTTCCTGCGATCCATTTCCATGCGGACCCGATAAAATCCAATGAACGTTTTTTCTTTGTTGTGGGGGAAATCCTTTCAATAAGTGTCCGAATTTGAGATGTTTCGTGCAATAAAAATGGGTACAACTGTTGGGTTGAAATTATATAATTTTTAATAGTAGTTTCTATTTTTGAAGTTAGCTTCGCGTACTCTGTTAAGTCAATGAGATGGATAATTTTGAAAGTTCCTTCTTGTACTCTTGCTGTGTCATCTCTTAGTGTAATAAGTTGCGAGTTCGAGTAATCAAATATTTGAAATTCAGTGCTCGCTAGTTGCACGAGTGTTCTATAAAATCAATATAATAATCTATACTTAGTTTTTTAATATGTTGTATCGAACGCCTATGGCATATTATTCGGTATGTGTACTTTTTTTCATTCTTTATTTTCTTAGATTCTAATGCATTTAATTTTCTTTTTGAGTTTCAATATTGTATCGAACGCCTATGGCATATTGTTCGCTGTGCTTTGTGTAATCTTTTTTTCCATTCTTTGTCTTCTTAGATTCTAATGTTATTAATTTTCTTTTTGAGTTTCCTATATTTCTTTTTTCCAAACTTCTTAATTCTAGATATTTCTGTTGATAATTTCCTCAAATTTTCTCTATCTTCTTCCTTTATAATGTATAATTGGATTAAAGTGTCTAGGTGATCTTCTATGCTAATTTTCTCGGTTACATTCATTTGTATTGTATTTCTATTCTCAATGTTTTGCTTAATTTCTAATGTGAGTCTTATGAACTATACGTCCGGATTCTGTCAGTACTGTAGTTCCTCTGTCTTCTTTGACTTCTTCTTTCCTATATCTGGGCGAAAGTTTATTCCCTAGCCTTTTGTTAATTTTTACAAAAACTATATCCTTTGGATTATATGACCGGAATGGTGTCCTCTTCCTATTATGGAATTCTAGGTTTTTACGCTGTTTTTCTATTAGTCTGTTAACGTTATCTTGTCGTTCTTTCTCTATTTGTTCGGGGTCAGAGCTTACAGTTCGTCCGAAAAATGCTTCGACCGGTTTCCTCTTGGTCGTTGAATGAATTGTGTAATTATACCTATATAGTGATCTGAAAAGCAAATCTTCAAAGTTACTATGGGTATTCTCGGTTTTCACACAGCGCATTATCTCGCTGAGTGTAGAATGGAACCTTTCGACTTGTCCGTTTACACTGCTGGTATATGGGGGTGTTTTGTATACCTCTATTCCGTATTGGTTGCGGAGCATAAAAGTAATTGGCGCTGAGCTTAAAGATTTCTCATTATCTATTACAATTTGATCAGGAATGCCGAACGATGCTAATAGTTCTTGAAGGGGTAACTTGATATCCTCTGTTGCTCTTGATTTTATAACTTTGGCCTGTGCGTATTTGGAGAATTTGTCTACGGCCGTTAGAACGCTTTTATTATTGGAGTAGTAAATATCGATATGCAGGATATGTCCAGGATGAGTGGGTATAGGCGTGGCTTGCAGAAGGGGTGCAGAAGGGTGTCGATCGTATTTATTTTCTTTACACACCTTGCACTGCTTCACAATCTTTGTAATCTTTGCATTCATATGCGGGAAATAAAACTTTTCCAATAGTTGAGCTTTATTTTCGGTTGCGTTCCTATGTGCTCTATTATGCTGTTTGATTATTTCGGCTTCTTGGTCTATATCTCTGGTTAGATCTTCCACTTGATTTCGAGTATATCTCACCTTGTATCGGCTGAAATGTTGTGGGTAGATTGCCTGTATTATACCTAAAACATAGTCGTTGGTAACAATGCCATTCGTTACTGAAGGGTTTAAGTAGCGTTTTAAAAGATTGATGAGAGTGTTCTCGGAAAAATCTTGCTCGATTATAATATGCCTGTGATAGGTCGGAAAAACTATTTTAAACTGGTAAGAAGGGAATTCGCCTGTGGAGAGGAATAGCTGATTCTTGAAAACGTTAATTGGGGCGTCCGTGTAGGGTATAATATTCTGAGAAGAGCTGTCGTCGCTATGTTGTGTTGGTGTCAGTGAATTTACTTGAGAGTTGTTTGGAATTCGAGATAATGTGTCTGCCACTAGGTTGGATTTGCCTGGTTTATATTTGAGCTCATAGTTGTGCTCTTCTAGAACTGCTTTCCATCGCTTTAGCTTGCTGTTGCTGTTCTTGTTGCTTAACGCATAAGTCAGTGGCTGATGGTCAGTGAATATCTTTACTGCGACGGATCCGTATAGGTAGCTTCACAATGTTTTTAGGGCCCAAACTATAGCCAACATTTCTTTTTCGTTTGTGGCATAGTTTTCTTCGGTCTTCGAGAGAGTTCGCGATATGAATATGATGGGTTTACCCTCCTGTTCCAGCACTGCTCCTATTGCGTAATTGGATGCGTCAGTTGTTAGGATAAATTCCTTGTTAAAGTCAGGGTATTGTAGCATTACTTCATCCGATGCGAGAGTGTTTTTTATTTTCTTGAAGGCGTCAATTGCCTCTCTGTTTAAAGTTATCTCTTTCTTTGCTGACATATGTTTGGACATTCGTCCTTCCTCCCATCTCAAAAGCAAGGTAAGGGGCTTTGCTAGTCCAGCGTAGTCCTTGATAAATCGTCTGTAAAATCCAAACATGCCCAAGAACGATCTAAGTTCCTTTAAGTTCTTTGGTATGGGGATATTTTCTATGGCTTTGACTTTTTCTGGGTTCGCCTTTATCCCATCCGATGTTATAATGAATCCCAAAAACTCAACTTCGCTTGAAAAAAATTTGCATTTATCCAACTGAATTTTCATGTTAGCTTGTTCTAATGTATTAAAAATTGCTTCTAAATCCCTTGCATGATCCTCCTCAGTTTTGCTAAAAATTATGATATCATCAATATACACAAAACAAGTCCTTCCTATATGCATTCTTAGAATATCATCCAGAGCCCGTTGGAATATGGAAGGGGCATTCTTCAATCCGAAAGGTAGACGAGTGAATTCATACTTCCCGTTGTTGATTGAGAAGGCTGTTTTTTCGGTATCAGATTCCTTCAGACGGATCTGATGAAATCCGCTCTTAAGGTCGACAACAGAAAAAACCCTGTTTTGTCCTAGCTGGGAGAGAACCTCATTTATTTCCGGGATTGGGTAACGATCGGCGATAGTGACAGAGTTGAGTTTTCTGTAGTCGATTACTAACCTGTACTGCCTGTTTCCTTCTGAGTCTGGCTTCTTGTTCACGATCCATACCGGTGAATTATATGGAGAACGGGACGGTCGGATTATTCCGTCTTCGAGGAGCTTACTAATTTGTGCTTCGACTTTAGATTTTAAAGACATAGGATAGGGGTAATATCTTGTGTAAATTGGAGAGTCTGTATTCGTACGGATTTCTCCTAAAATCCTAGTTGTGTATGTTAATTTTTTGTTTGGTTCAGAGAATAACGTTGGGAATTTTTTTACTAATGACTTTACTAATTGTTTTTGTGCCGATGTTAGGTGTTCAATTTTTGTTTCTATATTATTTACGTCTTTTGCTAGTTCCTGCTTGATGGGTACCCTAAATTTATTTTCTATGAGCATGTAATCATCTGCGGTATATATGACTGCTTTAAGTTGCTTCAAACTATCATTACCAATAATAGCGTGAAAGGATTTTAATGTTGGTAAAACGAAAAATTTTAGCTTCTTATCATTGAGTCCGAAAAGATTAAGTTCGACGTAGTGTGTAATCTTAATTTTTCCTCCTATTGAATTTGCAAAAAATATACTTTCGTTAGGTTTCGGGTTTTTTGCCAGTGAGGGTTGGATAAAATTTTTGTTTGAGCCTGTGTCTATAAGAAATTTTAATGTTCTTCCGTCACTTGCTCTACATTTGAAGTAGGCGAGTGAGGAAGCGGTTAGTCTAAAAAATTTACGTCCACAAATTGATCAGGATCGTTATCAGAATAGTTTTGTTCTTGAGTTTCGTACTCTTGATAATACTCTTGATAATACACCTGCCAGGGTTGTTCATTGTCGTCTTGGTTTGTATTATAGTTTTCCCTATTGTTTCCGTTGGTTGCTTCCTGGGATATGTGATTAATTCTCTGGACTTTATTTGGGAACTTATGGTTGAGTTGATAAGATGGTGCCGGTGGTCGCTTCCCTGAGAAAGCGTTGAAATTTGGTCTATTCATATAATCGATACGTCTTGTTTGTTGCGAGTTGTCAACATCCATAGGTGTTGGTTTTGGTAGAGGTTTCGGGCCGAGTGGTCTTGGAGGTTGCAAATTTTGATATTGCGGAAAGTTTCGTGGGAATATAGAATTATGTGTATTGGAATTCTGTTGGTCCGTTGTGGGTCTATTGAATGTGTATTGCCTAGCTGGGTGATAGTGCATTCCTAGTGGGTTATATGTTTTTTGTGTGTAAAATGGTGGTTTCGCGTGTGTTTGCGGTGGTATGTATGCTGGCGTTGTTTGCATTTTTCGGCCTTTGTTTTGGTTATAGGTGTACTGTGACCTATATCCTTGATTTTCCAATTTCATGCATAAGTGCAGAGCTTGTGGTAGATCCGAAGGTTCCTTCATACCTAGGAGTTTCGGAAGGTCCCCGTTAAGTCCTCTGATGAATGTGTCTAAGGCTTTGTTTCTGTAGGTTTGTGTAAGAAGCTGTAAAGCTTCCTGTCCAATTTGCAAACTTGACACTTTGTTTAGTATTAGTGAAAGGTGATTGTAGACTTCTTGATAAAATTGAGGAATGGAACTTCTTCCTTGCACTAGTGATGTGAGTTGGCATTCAAGAGTTGTTATATCGCGTCTATCGGCATAATGAAGGTTTAGGCAGTGAGAAATCGCTTGCCACTCTAAAGGAACATTATATGATTCCAGAACCATATCAGCATTTCCTGTTATTTTATTCCTTGCTGAGAATACCATAGTATTTTGGTGTGCCTCTGGTGTTCTCATAAATTTTAAGAACTCGGTCGACGCTTTTCCGCCATGAACTGAATTCTGAGGGGTTTCCTGAAAAATCCCTAAGGCTTCGTACAATGTCTGGTATTTTGTCCAAGTCACTAATCTGATTTCGGTGTTCTGGTCTAATTGTCTCGTCGGTGGCATTAACTAATATACTATCTGGGTTACTACTAATAAGATTTTCCCGCATTACACTTCTAACAATATCATTAATTAGTCTCTCTAAGTCTGGTGCTGCTGCGGGTTGTGATGATGGAGTGGATGGGGCCCGTACACTAGGTTGCTCTAATATGCTTGGCCTAATTAAGTTGTTAGGATTTGACATTTTGTTAATTCACTGTTTACTTTCCCGAAAGTTTATTGTTACTAAATTATTATTTTCGTAAAAAAAAAAAAATTATTTTTGTTTTTTACTAGATTATCGCTTTCTTAGAGTTGTTCTTCTTCAAAAAAAAAATTCTGCTTTTTTCCAAAGTTAACTAAGAAAATTTTCTTTTATATTTTTGATTTTTAACTAAATTATTATCTTCTTAAAATTTGTTTTATTCGAAGAACTACTTTTATATATTTTTTTTGTTTAAAAAATTATTGGTTTTTCACTAAATTATTATTATTTTTTGAATTTGTATAATTTTTCTTTTTTTTAAGTTTCCCTTAACTTTGTTTTCCAAAAAAAATAAAAAATTTAAGCTCTATCTACTTATTTCTACTGGAGTAAGATTCGCAGTAGTGGTTCTAATTTAAAAAAAAATTACTTTTGCTTACAATAATATTGCTGCTGCAATCATCCCACGGCGCTGGGGAGTTATCCTGTTTACGTGAGGTTGTTACTGAGGGTCCCTCGATGCGCACTCTTCGTGGGTGTGCGTTTTGGCTTCTTGAGACTGTAACGCTGATATGTGAGTCCTTTGTCGCTTCGTATATCCTTACTCTGGCACTTCTTGAGGGCATTAGAGTTTACTGCAGATGTGTGATGATCGTAGATACACTGGCACTTCTTAAGGGCCTTAGAATTTGCAGTTTGTTTGAACACTTTTTCCTTTATAAAGGATTATTGTCACTTTTTCACTGATAAAGGATACGCGAACGCGACTGGCAGTTGGGCGCCAGTTTAACTTATTTTTATTTTAACATTAAAAAAAAGATATTTTATTTTCTTATTATTTTTGCGGACGAACCGACTTCTTTATTAATTATTAAAAAACTGTACTTTAGTAATTACAATTATTGTCTTAAATACTACTTTCTGTCTTGTGGTCTAATTAGTCAGAATTTGCAAAGTGAATTTGGCAAAAGTTTGGTGGCATGTGCCGGATGTAATTCCACGAAAATTGCACAATCAAAGTCTGCTGGGTTATTGCTTCAATTTGTAAGTGGGCCGGATATTGTTTCAAGTGTTGTTTTTGTTGACACAAAGGTGAAGAATGCCTGCAGTTGCAGTTTTCTTTGTTACAAAGTATTTATGTTTGTTTGTAGCATTTCATTAGCTTTTGCAATATTAACTTATACACAAAGAACTTTTGTATTTGATTCGTCGGTCAGCTGACTAAAAAATTGTTGCTATGTAAAATCGTATAACGACAATATTATAGCAGCGAATACACATAAAATATAAAGTGATAATGACAGCGGGTAACGATTTGGATCAATAAATGTCAGATGTTAATGGCAGTTAAAACCCCAATGTTGTAATATTGCCAGATCTATTATTCATTCAATATATTCCCAATAAGATATTGGGAAAAATCCAATTAAACCGCGGGCTAAATTGAAATGAAATAATATGTTATTTATTTGCAGAAATCACCTTAAAATCCCAACTGTAAAAATTTATGGAAATATACAATAACTATAACGAAAAAAGTGTCACCATTTTTAAGGTACAAACTATAAAAATACTGAAACTCGGGAACTGTAGGACTAAAATGCATTTTTTTTCTTAATTGTTTAAAACTTAGCCGTCTTCAAAATCGCGTCACTTGGTTTTATACCTTTCGTATAAATTTGTTTTTACAGAATTTGTTGAAATATGACACAAATGCTTAAATGTGGAATCGCAATGAACAAAAAAATTGCCGGAACTTAAAGTTTTTTGCATATGGAAATAAAGTTTGGGAAATTTTCTTTAGAAATATTTGTTTGTTATTGACAAATTTATGAGTCAAGTTTGACAAAAGGCCGAAAAATTCGATTTTTAACAAAATTTTGATTTGCGCGACCTGTGAACCTCTTCCTAAAAATCTAAAAAAAAATTCAAAAATACTGGAGCCTATAAGCTTTCAAATTATGCTTGAGCGCCTGACAAAAAAATGTTTTGGGACACTCTAGTGCACAGGACACCTAGAGCATCGAACCTCAAGTGTATACATTGAAAACATTAAATTCACTTTATGTATGTATGCACATTTGGGGAGATGATAACATTGTATTTGTTTTGTAACTTTATAAAATTAATGTATGTGCGCGCAGTAAAAGCAAACACTGAAAATATTATACATACCCACCAGCTTCAAATTGAAAAAGCATATACACGAGATGTACACGATTACACTCATAGTTATACACAAGTAGAAGGTGTACACGATGAAAGAAAGATAATGTCTATAGTGTATTCAAGGTGTTCATTCTATTAAAGGTGTACATTAAATTTTGTTCTACATATCTGAGATCTCTCGTATGGGTAGAACAGACTCACGTCGCACGTTGGGTTGAAATTCCCAATACTGTTTTCAAAAAAATCAAAAAAAGTTCAACTTTGACAACGCACAACTCGAAAAGTAAATAACATAGAAAAACGAAAAAAAAGTTAATGATGCACAATTTTGTTGACTATAACCTGTAATAGATTACTTTTTAAAAATATTAATTTTCAATTAAGAGCCATTATGTGCCAGGTTACGTCTCAGCTTCGTCATCAGAGCTTAAAAAGTTTATTTTAAAGGAATGTAGGCTTAAGTAAAACAATTTGTTAAATTTTTACACTATTTTTGCATATAAGAAATTATTTTGTTTTATATCATGGCTCTAAGTTTAACGCGTTGGACCTTCTTTAATATAAAAATATATCATTTGCTTACCAATATTACAAAAAAAAACTTTAAAAATGTTTTTTAGAGGTTGGTTTAGTTCTTCTTAAGGGAACTTTTTTCCCTCTTGCCCGATTTAGCCCATCTCCGAACTTAACAGTTATATGTAGTACCTACATATATACCTTTATCCGCATTTATACATACTTATAAAATAGTTGTTAAGCGCGGGCTCGTTTGCCTTGCTTAACCTTATAAAATGGGTTAACTTGGTGATTCACCAAGTTATTAGAATGTTTAGTGGTTTATTATCCTAGTAGTTCACCAGGATAATGCAATGTCCAATTCAGTTGTTCAAGCGGTACACAAGAATAACATAAATTGGCTTGTTTAAAATTAAGTAACAAGTTAATGTTAATGTTGACTGGATGAATGACAATAGTTCAATCACACATTTTATTAAAACATTATTGTATTTAAAGAAAAATTAAAAATACAAATAATACCAGAATATAAAATTTACAATACAAAATAAAAATAAGAAGTAAAAAATTGATTTCACAATAAATGAAAAAATGCAATGTAATCAATAACATTTTAAAGTGTTAAAATGTGAAATGATACAAAGAATTTTAGGCCAGAGACCGTTCACTCTTCTGCTGCACTAATTACTTTCCCACCGTTGACAGAAAACAGATATTGGATTTCATAACCGTATGGCTGGTGAATTAAGTAAACAAATTTGTTTTAATTTAGAACTGAACTGTGCAAACGCAGTAATTCTCACGGCAAAGTGTGGAAAAAATAAAGAAGTAAAAAGAGGTGCGGATTTTGTTCAAGTATTATTAATTCTATTGAGAGTTTTTTATTTTTTTTTATTTTTAATAAAAAAAAAACTCAAAGGAATTAACATATTGCAGCCCCAAGGGGATTGAAAAGTGCGAATGAGCGATCTCCGGTAATTTATTTTGAACTGCGTTAAGGTGTTGGTTCCAGTGAAACATTCCAGTTGGATCGTGGAGACGGTTGTGGTGCTTCGGGGAGCGGTTCACGACTTCTCTTCATCCTTTGTTTTGCTATCAGGACAATTATCACTGTTAAAATCAAGGCCAGTCCAACATAGCTAATTGTTAAGCTATGCACTTTATGGGTTGTTGCTAGTGGGAATTCTTGTCGTTGTGCCCTGACCTCTTCCTGCAGATGGGTTATCTTTTCAATTGTCGTAGTATATGACAGGGGTTGTGTCGTGTTGTTTACGTTTTTTTGGAGATGAAGGAATGACATCCCATTGCTTGTATATGATGAATGCAATTTAGATGAGATGGATCGATGCCCGTAGATGGTAATAACATCATTTTTCATTGCACATCCTGCTGGAAGCGTGAGAAACCCGGTACCTTCCAGCAATTGAGAACTGCTTTCACCCTTGCATACTGTGCTCAATTTGAGTTGCTGCTGAGTTGCAAGCAGCCACTGGTTCTTGTTATAAAGTGGGTACCATACATGATTGCTGTTTATCAACTCTATATTGCAGCTTGGGTCGGATTCATTGTTGAATAAATGTATCTCACAGCGACAAATTGGAGAGCCTCTATGATATGCGGCTTGAATGTGTGGGCATAAGAAAATGTTATGCTCAAGCTTATTGCAGGTACTTAGCTTCAAGTCATCTAGAGGGAAATATTCGTCACGATGAGCGTTGAGAGCCATCATTTTAGTTGTTGGTATGATAGCCATTAAAGAGTTGTTCATTAGCTGTGGTACTGGAGTAATATAGAATAGGTCATATTGCCCTTGATGAGCTAGCGGAATAAACAAAGTGCAAATGATGTGCTGAGTTGAACTTGCTGCCTGAACGGTGACTACACCGTGTAAATGAATAATGTCTGCAACTGGTAGTGTTAGATCCATGGGAAAGTTCGCTTTTATTTTATCGACTTCACCCGAAAATTGTTGTGGGGTCAGTAGAACCGTACTAATTCGACCATGGTAAGTGTCCGCTAACAACGTGATCATAGATGTGTGCATTTTTTGCAAATTGTTAGCAATTGCAAGTAACTGGACACTCAGTGATAAAATGATTTCCGATCGATGGTAGCTGTCATTGGTTGTGAGGTAGAGTAGTTTGTTTATTTTATCGTTAATTTTTTCGAAGTTATCTTGCGTGCGTTGCTCAGACTGCTTCATGAGATTGAGGGTCGAGTCGAGAAACGATGTTTGATTCCGCAGAAGGCTCTGCAAGTAAGCTTCGTTGTTTTTTTGTACTATTAATAGTATCGGTCATTTCTGCTGCATATTTGGAGTTTAGGACGCCAAACAAGGAGCTTGCTATATTTCCAACAATGTCTATTGCTCCTCGTCGCTTCCTTCTTATGAAATTTTCCAAACCGTGCTCCATTTCATCCCTGAGATTTTGAAAATGGGATAGAAGTCCGTTGCATTGATGATTAAGGGATGAGTAATCGCATGTCCTTTTCAGCGCAGATGTACCATTCCTTAAAAGCTTTAATTCGTTATAGAACGGAGTCGGTTCGAAATAAATGAGGAGCTTCCATTCAGAGATGACAGGTTTAACTTGGCCAATGTTTTAAAATATAATCAAGGGTTACTGATGATTTGGGTGTACGTCACTTGTTGACATAGTATTACAGGGAGAACTAACGCTACGAGCATTAGAAGACCTGTCGTGTTTAGAGTACAACGTTTTGAAAGTTGCTCATTTATGGTTTTGCTCTTGGGTGAATTGTCTATTTTTCGTGTTGGTTTCTCATCTGTTGTTTCATCGTTAACATTTGTTCCTGGTGGCTCCACAGGAAGAGGAGCCAGCAAGTGAATCGCTCGCTTAACGATACCACCAGATGTTTTTACGTCAGCTGCTCTGACGAATCCGTCTTGACCGGGGTATATTTCAGCTACTTTTCCAAGACGCCATTTCATAACTGGTGTGTTGTCCTTAATTATAACTATGGTACCCCGTTGCAAATTTTGAGCCCGGGTTTGCCACTTGTTCCGTTGCTGGAGTTCACTGAGGTATTCCTGCGACCATCGCTTCCAAAATTTATGTTTTATTTGTGACACTAACTCCCATCGCTTTGTAAGAGTTGTTGAAGGTGAACTGGCAGTTTCATCCACTTGTGCTGTAAGAGGTTCACCAATCAAAAAGTGGCCTGGTGTTAGTGCAGCCTCATCATTCGGATTACTCGGCAACGGTGCAATCGGTCTCGAATTAAGGATTGCTTCGACTTCTACGATCACGGTTTCCATTTCTTCATAGGTCAGAGGCGCATTTGCCATTTCTTTCACAAGTAATCTTTTTGCAGATTTGACTGCAGCCTCCCATAGTCCGCCGAAGTGCGGGGCTCGTGGAGGTATGAAATGAAAACTGATGCCTTTGCTGACACACTGTTGTTGAATTTTTTCTTGAGCAGCTGTGGCAAAAAGAGCAGTTGACAACTCTTCTAATTGATTGCGAGCTCCCACAAAGTTTGTTGCGTTGTCACAGTAGAGATGCTGACAGTGACCCCTTCGGCCGATGAATCTTTTGAGCGGTCCAATGAAGGCGTCGGTTGTAAGGTCTGTTACAAGCTCTAGATGCACTGCCTTTGTCGAGAAGCAACAGAATACTGCGATATACGTCTTTTGGGGTCGCTTTCCTCGTGTTTTGAAGTGAACCCAGATTGGACCACAGCAGTCAACTGCTGCATTAATAAAGGGTCTTGCTGGTATTACTCTTGCTTCTGGCAAGTTTCCCATAATTTGCTGCAGAAGTTTTGGTTTCGCTCGTGCACATTGCACACATTTGTGCACAGTTTCCCGAGCCAAATGTTTACCTTTAATGGGCCAAAAACGTTGTCTTACGATTGCTAGAAGTGCTCCAGGGCCACAATGTTTGTTTTCCCTGTGTATCGATTCAAATATTAGTTTACTTATTGTATCGTTATAATGAAGCAACATTGGATGTTTGGCATTGAACGATAACGTGGATGCTTCTAATCTACCTCCGACTCTTAGTATGTTATGTTCGTCTAAAAATGGGGATAAGCTTTTTATTTGACTCGATCCTTTAAGTTCCTTTTTCTGTTGCAGCTGTTTAATGTCTTCTGTGAACGTACATAGTTGGGTGGTTCGAACAATGATGGCAAGCGCTTCGTGAAGTTCAAAAGGCGTCAGAGTTTGTTGGGTTTGTCTCTCGGGCTTGCAAGTTCTGGCGGTTTTGATGAATCTTAAAATGTATCCTATGATACGTTGGAGTCTTTTTAGTGAATTTCGATGGTTGATGCTGTGCAAAAAGCTTTCACCATTGACAGCAATGAGTGAGTTGTAGGATCTTTGCTTCTGTTCAGGGGTAGGCAAATTAGGATCCAGGCCAAATCTGGGAGGCCAATGATTCTCGTCTCCATGAAGAAAAAATGGCCCATACATCCATTGGGGTGTATGCTGTAACTGTTGTGGATCCAATCCTCTTGAAATAATGTCCGCATTCTTTAGAACTCACATGTCGCCATTGCTCAGGTAGCGTGTTTTCTTGAATTGAAGCGATTCGGTTCTCCACAAATGTGTGAAATGAAGAAGATCTTGAATGTATCCATGATAATACTATTTTTGAGTCGGACCAATAAAATGTAGGCGTTGTATTCATATCTAAGTCTAGTGTCACTTTTGCAGCTAAGTTAGCACCCAATTGTGCGGCACATAGCTCCAGTCTAGGTAGCGTTTGCTGCTTGAGTGGAGTTATACGTGATTTCGCGCATAACAAGTATACTCTTATTGTTTTGTTTGGTAGTATTGTTCTCACATAAATTGCAGTGCCATACGCCCGTTCGGAGGCGTCGGAAAAAACATGAAGTTGAGTCTTGTTAGGAAGAGCTCCTTTATAGATTTGCCGATGCACTTGAAAGCTTTCAAGTTCACTTAGGTTGCTTCGAAAGGTTCGCCAGCGTGAGTCAAATTCTGAAGGAACTGCCTCCTTCCATGCAAGATTCAAGGTCCATAATTCCTGGATGAACATTTTGGCTTTGGCAATTACTGGCGACAGTATTCCTAGTGGATCAAAGATACGCGCCAAGTCTGACGTGACTGTTCTTTTAGTCACGGCTTTAATTGTTTGAATGTTGACCATGATTTTAAGAAGGTCATCTTTAGGTACCCATACCAATCCCAGTGTTTTCGTGTAATCAGTTTCGTCGGAGAAGTCAGGACTGACTTCTTGGTCATAACTGGGAATGTTCCGGAGCAGCTGGGCATGATTAGCGCACCATTTTCGTAGATGGAACCTGTACTTAGCCAAGACGTCTCGGAACTGCCGCTGCGTTTCCAGGGCTGTATTCAAGCTATCGACTCCACCTAGCCCGTCATCGACATAAAAGTTCTTTTCCAAGAAACAGGCTGCTAAAGGAGCTTGCATCTCATTATCCTTGACTATTTCCTTCACACATTTGATTGCCAGATATGGTGCTGTTCTAGTACCATAGGTAACGGCATTTAATTGGAAATAACTAATGGGCTCAGAGGAGTGATTTCGCCAGAGGACAATCTGGTACTGTCGGTCCTTGGGGTGGATATAGATTTGGCGGTACATTTTCTCGATATCTGTTGTGAATACGAAACGCGGCAGCCGAAATCGCAATAGAACCGTAAATAGATCATTTTGTAGTGGTGGTCCAGTGTGCAGAATATCATTTAAGGGTTTTCCTGAGGACGTTTTTGCTGACGCATCGAAGACGACTCTGAGTTTAGTTGTACTACTTTCGAGTCGCAAAACGCAGTGGTGAGGAATAAAGTATTTTTGCCTCTTTATTTCGTCTATATTGATTTTCGACATGTGCCCCATTGTTTCGTAGTCTTTCATAAATATCGCATATTGTTCCTTCAATGAAGCGTCTTTAGATAATCGACGTTCTAGTGCGAGGAACCGGTTGAATGCAATACTGTGTGAGGACCCTAATAACGATGTTTCAGCACAAAACGGCAATCGTGCTATGAATCGACCTTCATTATCGCGTGTGGTATGCTGATTGAAATGTGCTTCGCACTGTGTATCATTCGGTGATAAATTTTGCTCTCTTCCTTCAACCTGCTCGAGTTTCCAAAATCGTTCAATAGCTGTATTAATTTTATCCTCTTTAGTTAAGACTCCGCAAATTCCTGTTGAGAGTTGTTCACTAGATACTTTTCCCGATACGATCCATCCAAAAGTTGTATTTTGCAGCAGTGGAAGGTTTTCAACTTCTGTTGGTGTGCTGACTAGAGATGTCGCGTGTTGTGTCTAGAAGTTATTCGTGATAACTGCTTCATTGGTTGACTCTGTTTCCCCCTTTGGTTTGTTACGCTTCCTGGATATTGAATTCTTTTGCGGGGCCTGTTCCAAGTGTAGCAGGGTGTTGTGCATTTTTCCACATTTTTGGCAGCGGCCTGAAATTGTACACTGTTTGGTCAAATAACTGTGACTAAAACAATTAACACATAGTTTATGTTTCTGTATCAAATTTAGTCTGTTGGCGGGGTTTAGCTGGGTCCTTGGTAAAGTTGCGGATGATGGTGGCGATACGCTCGCCGGTCTCCTTCAGTTGATAAAGAAGTTGCTCTGCAGATCCCATATTGCTTTGTTGATACCTTTTGGGAGGTTATTTGAGAGTTGTAGTAGGCTGCTTGTTGGTTGTGATGCAGCGTTGTCTGTAATTGGGCGCCTGTAGTTTGTGGTTGGTCGCTGATGTAATTGTTGTGAATTGTTCACTTGAAGGACTTTTTTTTTTCTTAAACTCGTGTCCTGTCACGGTCGCCAAAATGTTAAGCGCGGGCTCGTTTGCCTTGCTTAACCTTATAAAATGGGATAACTTGGTGATTCACCAAGTTATCAGAATGTTTAGTGGTTTATTATCCTAGTAGTTCACCAGGATAATGCAATGTCCAATTCAGTTGTTCAAGTGGTACACAAGAATAACATAAATTGGCTTGTTGAAAATTAAGTAACAAGTTAATGTTAATGTTGACTGGATGAATGACAATAGTTCAATCACACATTTTATTAAAACCTTATTGTATTTAAAGAAAAATTACAAATACAAATAATACCAGAATATAAAATTTACAATACAAAATAAAAATAAGAAGTAAAAAATTGATTTCACAATAAATAAAAAAATTGCTTGTAAAATGATACAAAGAATTTTAGGCCAGAGACCGTTCACTCTTCTGCTGCACTAATTACTTTCCCGCCGTTGGCAGAAAACAGATATTGGATTTCATAACCGTATGGCTGGTGAATTAAGTAAACAAATTTGTTTTAATTTTTTAATAAAACGCGGTAATTCTCACGGCAAAGTGTGGGAAAAATAAAGAAGTAAACAGAGGTACGGATTTTGTTCAAGTGTTATTAATTCTATTGAGAGTTTTTTTTTTATTTTTTTTATTTTTTTTATTTTTAATAAAAAAAAACTCAAATGAATTAACAATAGTCTTAAAGTGATTGACATACATACATACATATGTCTGTACTGTTATAAATATATAGATATGTATGAAGTAATTTTGTTATGCTCGCTTTAAATCATTTATAAAAGTATAATATATCAAAACTAATAACTTTACACACTGTTGCTATTATTATTATTATTATTATATGAGGCCATAAGCACCGCGACTCAAAGGATCTTTTGTGCAGCCCAAGTGTTCACTGATGTAGATTGAGGCTGCGAATAAAGCCAATTACTCTACCCGGTGAGATATCGTACACCTCCCTTGGAGTCATGAAATTGCCTCCGAGGAACCTCCTCCTGCACGACGCCGCTGCCGGACAGTCGCAGAGAACGTGTTCCGGTGTCTCCTCCTCTGCTTCGCAGAGTCTACATGCTTTGGTCTCAGAATTGCCCATGGTAACCAACCCGTTAATAATCTGAGGTCATTCTTGTCCATCAGAATTAATTTTTGGGATTTGTTCCGAGATAACGTAATGAAACGTTTTGCCTGTCTTAGGCCGTGAAGGGCTTTCCAGTGGCGATTAAACTCCACTCTAGCCCAGGAGTCATTCTGTTCTTTGACATATCCTCCTGAGATGCCAAAGAAGGGTTCCGGTCCTTTGAATCTACGATGGGCTCCTCTGTTCGCCAGACAGTCAGCCCGTTCGTTCCCAGCGTAGCCCTTATGGCCAGGCACCCAGCATAACGTCAGCCTGTTCTGAGCGCCCAGTTCTATCAGTGATGTAACACAGTCCATAACAACCCCTGACCTGATCTCATACGATGCTATGGCCTTGAGCGCTGCCTGGCTATCAGACATCAGATAGATACGAATATTCTTACATCTTCTCCTCAAGCATTCCCTAGCACATATGAATATGGCATAGACCTCCGCTTGGAAGATCGTAGGGTATTTACCCATGGGAATTGCCCTTTGAAAGTTAGGGCCAAATATCCCTGCCCCAGTATCCCCATTTTCCTGTTTGGATCCGTCAGTGAACCAGACCTGGTCAGCATCTTCGTGCCATGAAGTGTGGTTAAGCCATTGACTCCTTTCAGGAATGATAACATCAAAGTTTCTGTTCAAAACTAGTGTTCGTTGTATTTGATCATTCACCCTAATGTATGGGTCATTCAGGAGATGTCCTAGTAAGCTCATGTGGCCAACCAGATCTCCAGGATTCAAATTGGAGATGTCAGGCAGCCGTAGTGCGCTCCTGCGGGCCTCCTCCTTCACTATAATGTACAGAGGGGGAATGTGCAAGATGGCACCCAGAGCATGTGTTGGACAAGTTCTCATTGCCCCGCTGATCGAAATACACACAAGGCGATAAACCTTGTCCAGAAGTGCCCTGGTAGTGGATTGTTCAGTTTTTGGCCACCAAACCAGTGCGGCGTATGTCAGCATTGGTTTTATCACAATGATAAAAGACCAATATACCATCTTCGGTTTGAGTCCCCACGTCCTGCCAAATAGCCGTTGACAAGCATGAAGTGCTCTAATGGCTTTATTGGTGGTGTAGGAAACATGTTTATTCCAAGTGAATGACTTATCAAGAATAACCCCAAGGTATTTCACCTCGCCGGAGAACTTGATAGTCGAGCCATTCAATGTGGGTTCCTCAAGTTTCACGTTTCTTCGTCTGGTAAAAGGAACAATGACCGTCTTTCTCGGGTTAATAGACAGCCCCCTGTCCCTGCACCATCCGCTAATTAGGTTTAGAGCCTGTTGTATCCTTTTCGATATGATTCCATCCTCCCATCCTGTCACAGATATGACAAGATCGTCGGCGTAACCATATGTTCGAAATCCTAGGTTGTTGAGTTGTTCAAGCAGTTCATCGATCACCAATGTCCACAGTAAAGGCGATAGAACGCCACCTTGTGGGCAGCCTCTGGTTGCTCTTATGCTCTTCGATGCACCGCATAAGTCCAACTCAACCACCCTGGATGATAGCATCTCTAACGTCCAGTTCTTTATAATTTTCGAAACACCCTTCCTATCAAGAGCGTTGCCGATTGCGTTGTACGATGTATTATCAAAGGCTCCCTGAATGTCTATAAAAGCGCAAAGGGCGATTTCTTTATTACTTATAGCCTTCTGTATATCAGTACACAAGTAGTGTATGGCAGTTACCGTCGATTTGCCTGGCTGGTAGGCAAATTGTAACTTATGGATGGGATACACTGTGAGAAAATTCCTTCTAATGTAACTATCCAGCAGTTTCCACATCGTCTTGAGGAAAAACGAGCTGAGACTGATTGGTCTAAATGATTTTGGAAGATGTTCAGAACTACCACCAGCCTTTGGTATAAAAACCACCTTAACCATACACCAAGCCTTCGGAATGTGACATGCCAATAGGCTTGATTTGAAAATCCTGGACAGTTGTGAAACAGTATAATCTCGACCCTGTTGAAGAAGGCACGGATAGATGCCATCCGGGCCCGGAGATTTATAAGGGCTAAATTTAGACAACGCCCAGCTTACTTATCTATTTCCAAAGATACTTTCCGCCAACCTGCGATCCCTGTTGGTACACCTAGGTGTCCATTGCGGAAACGAAATCGTATTTACTGGCAGTGATCCTGGGAAATGTGTATCTAGAAGAAGTGCAGATGTTTCTTCTGGTGAGTTTGTATACGTCCCGCCAGGTCGTTTCAGTGTACAAAGACCATTTGAATGATCTTGTGATAAGGCCTTCTGCAGCCGTACTGCCTCAGGCAATTTATTTATCCTTTCGCAGTACGTCCGCCATGTTGACCTCTTAGATTCCCTAAGTGCTTTATTATAGGTAGTGAGTGCAGACTTGTAAGTGACCCAGTCACATGTGTTCTTGGCTCTGTTAAAAAGACGCCTTGCCTCCCTCTTCAGTTCCTCTAATCCATCGTTCCACCAGGGTACGTCCCTTTTTGGCCTCTTGGACCCTAGCCTGCAACTGTTCCTGAAGGAATTTTGAACATTCTTACAAAGCTCACTAGGTTCAAAATCTATTTCTATGGGACTATGTATCAATCCCCTTGAAAAGTTTTCGCCGTTAGATAAATGAACGCGATAGGTATCCCAGTCCGTTTTCCTAGGATTACGGAATTGTTCCTCCTCCGTCGTACAGTAGTCTATATCAAACCGTATATGTTGGTGATCTGACATAGATATCTCGTTAGATACATGCCAATTGTTTATAACATGTGCTATATTGTTGCTACTTAAGGTGAGATCAAGGACCTCCTGTCTAATAGCATTCCTAAAGGTGGGCTCATTGCCCCTGTTCAGTATATATATGTTATTTCTACAGATTAATTCCAGTAAACACTCACCTCGTTTGTTTGTGTCAGTACTTCCCCAAACCGTGTGATGTGCGTTGGCGTCACAGCATATCAGCATGCCTAGGTTCCTTTTTTGGCAATATGCTGCCAGCTTGGAAACCTCTGCCGTAGGCGCATGATCGACCTCACCCGGAAGGTAGGCGGAGGCTAGAACGATCTCACGTTCCCCTGCCACTGATGGAACACTTGCCCGAATTGCCACTAGATCGCCCTCTATGAATTCTTAAATAGGAAAGTAGTTTATATTATTCCTGACGAATATGGCCGCTTTGGGCCTCGTCACCTTATTGTTGTATATAAGCTTACCTTGACTATTTCGGAGCCCTTTAATGACCCCTGAGTTTACCCAAGGTTCTTGGATAAAACAAATATCCAGTACGTCTGTAGTGAACCTGCGACATAGCACATCTGACGCTGCCTTGGCGTGATGCAGGTTCACTTGGAGGCACTTTAGCTACCTGTTGGTTTTGTTCTTCTGGATGTGGGCTGTTGAGGTTACCATTAATGCTTGTCCTCACGCTTGGCCATTTTTTTCCACGATTGGAGCCCGGGAGCACCGTTCTTTCCGCAGAATCGCTGTACCCCTTACCTGGCCTGTTGACATTCACTCTATGCCACCCGTGTCTGTTGATCCCTCCACTGTTGCTAAGTCAATGATTGGGAATGCAGAATTGTATATTCTATAGCATACATTCTAAAGGGTATGTATGTACATTAACATGTTTATACATACACATGTTTACTGCCTTAAACATGCACAAACTTGTTTGCTTAAGTTGGTTGTTGCTAAGGTAATATATTTATTACAATTGGGCATTCAGAATAATAATATCACATAGTATATAAATGTTTGTACTCATGTGTATTTGCATACAAATTCACATTCCTTCTCACATTCTTTACATTCTCACGCACATTGGGTAAAAATGCTAAATAATGAGTTGACCAATAGAGATCGTCCACGATCAATTCATTTTTTTTATTAAAATTCCTAATTATCCTTCAAAGGACAAATACTCATAAATTATATTCCTGTAAGGACTTGATTTTAAGGATAAGAACAATAAGTTATATCTAGTGATATAATAAGTCCTTGCAACAAGGACAATTAGAATTATTAATAAAGACTCCTACATGAAATAAATATTATTGAATTAAAATAAAATAATAAAGTTTGATGTTTTTAAAAAAGGAAAGAACTTATTTGGCGCAGTCGGTAGGGTACCCAAGTATCCTTGTGTTTAAAAAATGTATAAGTGAAAATTATATAACCATTTAAAGGATACTCGGCATTTTAATGTCGCTAGTGGGTATTCCAAAATTATATTATGGAAAATAAACTAATACAATAATTTGTGCTTGAATAATAAAAAAGGACTTGTCTAAAATTTTAATAAATTACATTTATGAAGAACGAAACAGAAATCATTAAAATCTAAAACAATTAAAAATAAAATTTAATTCAAGGACTTACATATATGTATACAAAAGTTAAAAAAAGAACAATAAAAAATACATATAATCCCGATTTAAATATAATAAATAAACTAAGGAACACTTTAAAAGGAAAAAGAAAAAGGAGCCACGGCGAAAAAAAGGAAAATCTTTTCGTAAAAAGCGTTGTGCAAATCAGTTATATTCCTGTGTGGTGCTGAAAATACATTATAATAGAAATCAATAATGACTAGAAGCCGTGTACGTGGAAGAAGGAAGAATAAGCTGGAAGTGTTACCTGACAATTAAGCAACAAAATAAGTATTTTTATACTTTATAATTTATGTTTCGTAATTATTATTAATACTTGTTATTTGCTTTCAAAATTATTAATAAACATTTTTTTTACTGTTATTAATGAGTAATAATCTTTCCTCATTAGTTTAAAGCACAGAATTTCGTCTAGGTGTGATATTTTTGTTGTATATAATTTTTTCCTATTATTTTTTACTAAAATTCTTAATTCTTATCTTCAGGTTCTAGGTCTAAGAATTGAAAATAAAACTCCGGTTTTTTATATTTTATTTTCGTATTAATTTATATATTTTCTTTCAATATTTCACACACTTTCGGTGTTCTTCTTCAGGAAAAACTGGAAAGCAAATTGATTATCACAAAAATAATATTTAATTTAAGTAACAAAAATTGTTTTCTTTTTTCTTTATAAATATGTGTTTAAAAATTATAAATGTCAAAATAATAAACAAGTATCTTTGCCTTACTTTCGAGTAAAGTCGTCCACTTAGCAATAGGGTGAATTGTTTACTCATATTGTTTTGGTTTATTATGTTTTGTTATTATATGTCTATACGTACGCGCCCAATTTTCCGTGTCTCTTTTGTAGTTCATCCTAATTTCGGCGGGAGTTTTAATTATATGTAGCATTTCTACTGTGAACCTTTTCTTATAATTATGTTCTTGTTGTAATATTTTTGTATTATCTATGTCTGGCGAGTGACCATGCAATGCACAGTGGGCTGCTAATGCGGTTTTTTGTTCCAAATCATCGTTTCTTTTTTTATAATTAGATTTGTGTGCCGCCAATCTTGTCCTAAGTTTTGATTTTGTTGTTCCTACATATATTTTTTTACATAAATTTTTGCCATCTCCATTACACGGTATTTTGTAGATAACATTATATTTATCTAATTTGTGTAGTTTTGTTTTGGTGTTCGAAAATAGGGATTTTAGAGTATTTGTGGTTTTTAGAGCAATGCTAACATCATCAGTGTTGTAGATGTTGTACTGTGTGATTCTTTCTGTGAAACCTGGCACATGAGTTAAGGACTTGTAGATCTTTTCCGCCTTTGTCGTTTGTGGTCTATTTAGATTCCTTGTAGTGTTTCGTATAATGTACATTGTTAACGGATATGAAAAGCTGTTGCTTTGCAATATTTTTGTTATCTTTTTATAATTTTCCTTGTGAAATTTTTCATCACTTATTTTTAGAACTCTTCTGACAAAGTTTCCTGCAGTATTTATCTTGACGTGTTTTGGGTGATTTGAATGAAAATTAATAATTCGCCCCGACGCAGTTGGTTTTTGATACCAATCTGTTATTAAAATATTCCGTTGTCTAATGATTAAGGCATCTAAAAACGATAGCTTTCCATCTTTCTCTATTTTTACAGTGAATTGAATTCTGCGGTGGAAACTATTTAAACATTTGAGTGTTTCATCTACACTGTTACGGTTAAAGATGTAAAACAAATCGTCAACATACTTGCTTAGAGCTCTTGGTTTCATATCTAATTTGTCCTTGGTTATATCTAGTAACTCTTCCATAATTATATCAGCAATTACCGGTGAAGCTGGTGATCCCATAGGCATCCCTTTCAGTTGTTCATATATTTATTTTGCCATCATATTTGAAATACCTATTCTCCTTGATACAAAAAGCCAGCATTTCCAAAAATAGATCTTTTGGTATATTTGCGTATGTAGAAACTTTCCCATTTTTTCTTTATTAAATCGACTGCTATATTAACCGGTATGCTCGAAAATAGTGATATCACATCGAAAAACACTAATATCTCATCTTGAGAAACTGTTTCCCGGGAAATTTTTCCTTTAAAATCTATTGCATCCTTCACGTTGTATTTTGATTCGTTTGTAATATTCTTTAAAATTTTTGTTAACTATGTGCAAATAGCGTGACGAAGAGTTTATTGAAGAACAAATCGGTCTTAACATCATATCTTCTTTGTGGACTTTTGGAAGTCCATATATTCTTGGGGCAGTGGCTACTGATGTAAGTAGTCTGTATTTTTCCCTAGCATCTATTATAGAAACCAAACAGCTTCTCTACTAGTTTGTTGTTACGCGTTTGTAGTTTTGTTGTTGGATCTACTTTTAGTCGTCTATATGTGCCCATGTCTTGTACAATATTTCTCATTTTTGTTTCATAATCTATTTTCTCCATTGCTACCGTCGTATTACCTGTATCTGCTTTCAAAATCTAAATGTTATTATTTTTGTTCAAAATTTTTTTTGTTTGTTCCACTGTGCGGACAATAGCTTTTTCATCTGTTGTTAATTATCGTTTATTTAAGTAATTGCCCATCGTCATTACAAGTTTTGTTCTGGCAATCTCATGTTTTTCTTTTTCTTTGTTTGTTTGTATGATGTCTTCTCCGTCGGCAATACATTTAAATATTGGAAGTTGTTCTTTTGTAATTAGAAGAGCGAATTTTGGAACTAAAGACAATAACTTCTTTGAGTTGTTAGGAATCTCTGTGCTTGTTTTATTTATGAACCAACTTTTGTTGTACTTAATAAAAGGTTTCTTCTCATAGATACTTTTCAATACATTGAATTTCTTGATCTGTGTTTTGGTTCTCTTACTTCTGATATTTTGAGAAATAATATACTCACTTTTACATAGTAATGTAAATTGATCTTCAAACATATTTTCCCTCAGACATGATATACGTTCTTCTAAATCATTGTTAATGGTTGTTATTTCCTCATGTTTTAGTTTTATTATTAGATTCAAAATCTTTACATGAAAATTCCATGCATGTTTTCCAATAAGGGTATTAATTTTAGTTTGTGTGTCAAGAGGTACGTGTTTATTATAATTAAACAACCTCTGAACGTTTTTTTTTGCGTTAGTCACGAAAGTATGTTGACGATTTGTTTTGCATCGTTAACCGTAACAGTGTAGATGAAACACTCAAATGTTTAAATAGTTTGCACCGAAGAAATCAATTCACTGTAGAAATAGTGAAAGATGGAAAGCTACCGTTTTTAGATGCCTTAATTATTGGACAACAGAATATTTAAATAACAGATTGGTATCAAAAACCAACTGCGTCGGGGCGAATTATAAATTTTCATTCAAATCACCCAAAACACGTCAAGATAAATACTGCAGGAAACTTTGTCAGAAGAGTTCTAAAAATAAGTGATGAAAAATTTCAAAAGGAAAATTATAAAAACATAAGAAAAATATTGTAAAGAAACAGCTTTTCATATCCGTTAACAATGCACAGTATACGAAACACTACAAGGAATCTAAATAGACCACAAACGACAAAGGCGGAAAAGATCTACAAGTCCTTAGCTTATGTACCAGGTTTCTCAGAAAGAATCACACAGTCCAATATCTACAACACTGATGATGTTAGCATTGCTCTAAAAACCATAAATACTCTAAAATCCCTATTTTCGAACACCAAAACAAAACTACACAAATTAGATAAATATAATGTTATCTACAAAATACCGTGTAATGGAGATGGCAAAAATTTATGTAAGAAAATATATGTAGGAACAACAAAATCAAAACTTAGGACAAGATTGGCGGCACACAAATCTAATTATAAAAAAAGAAACGATGATTTGGAACAAAAAACAGCATTAGCAGCCCACTGTGCATTGCATGGTCACTCGCCAGACATAGATAATACAAAAATATTACAACAAGAACATAATTATAAGAAAAGGTTCACAGTAGAAATGCTACATATAATTAAAGCTCCCGCCGAAATTAGGATGAACTACAATACAGACACGGTAAATTTGGCGCGTATGTATAGACATATAATAACAAAACATAATAAACCAAAACATTTTTAGTAAACAATTCACCCTATTGCTAAGTGGACGACTTTACTCGAAAGTAAGGCAAAGATACTTGTTTATTATTTTGACTTTTATAATTTTTAAACACATATTTATAAAGAAAAAAGAAAACAATTTTTGTTACTTAAATTATATTATTTTTGTGGTACTAAATGTTGTGATAATCAATTTGCTTTCCAGTTTTTCCTGAAGAAGAACCCCGAAGGTGCTTGAAATATTGAAAGAAAATATATATGTAAATGAATACGAAAATAAAATATAAAAAAACGGAGTTTATTTTCAATTCTTAGACGTAGAGCCTGAAGATAAGAACTAAGAATTTTAGTTAAAAATAAGGTCGAAAAAAAAGTAACTATTATTTTTTTTTAACATGGCCCTCGAAAATATTAACGCTCCCGCTATCACCTTAAATCCACTTGAATTTTTAGGAAAGTTGCCAGAATTTTGTGGTAATAGGAGGGACTTAAAAACGTTTATATCCCTCGTCGATAGAGTGAATCCGCTCTTTGGTCAATATGATGAAATCTCTCAAGGTTTGTTTATTGGTCTCATAAAAAGTAAATTTGAAGGTAAAGCAAAAGGGGCTATCGACATAAATTTTCAGGCAAGGACGTGGGCTGAGGTCAAAGAGGTTTTAACGAACTATTTTGGTGAGCATCAAAGCGTAGATGAGCTTTATGACGAACTTCGAGCTGTAACTTTCAAAACGAATTCAATCGACTTTTATAATGAATTAAAGGACAGACTTCGGAGCTTGAATAATAAAGCAGTTACGGTCTTAGGTGTGAACATCGTGAGCGAAAGAGCTGCTACTAATAATATGAAAACTGCACTCAATGTTTTTAGCTCGAAAATACCCGAGCCTATGAAGACCATAATAATAGCGTGTAGAGATCCAAAAACTCTGGAAGAAGCAATGAACATCCTATTCACGTCGGGGTATGCTGAATATGTAGGCGAATATAAGAGTAATAATATCAAGCGATTTCTAAACCGATCTCGTACAGACAGCAATAACGGGAATAATAGATATGGTCAGAGTAATAGACATAGTAACAGCGTTCAACCTTCATATTCAAACAAGAACATTGGCGGTAATAACAGCGGTTTCTTTAATGATAACAATAGTTATAATTTAAATAGGCCTTATAATGGCAATAGCTTTCAGAGAAAAAGCTATCAAGTTGGTAATAACTTTAGTCAGAACAATTCTACCTTTCCGCAACGAAATTATAATCAGGCCAATAACAATATCAGACAAAACAATTACAATCGTAATAATATGTCTACATTTTCCCAGCGAAATAATCGATTTGGTATGAATAATAATCAGAACAATTATAATCTTAATAACACAACAGCCTTTTCTTTCCAAAATCAAAACTCGTTTCCCACACCTCCTATTTCGGAACCAATGGATATAAATATGATTGATGAATCTGATGGTTTAGGAAATTTTCAAGATTATTCATTAAATCAAAGATGTCCCAGATCTAGGTTTACAAAGAATTCTTCCCCCAATGCATATCCCTGTTGTATTCCTGTTGTATTCGAGAACTGGTAGTAACGCTATAGTTCAGGATTCGTTCGTAAATTTTCCAAGAAATCCATATAACTCAAATGACATAAACATTTCTAAACAATCACAAGAAGTCAACTATCCTAACTATCCAAGTATTGAAAATAATTACATCGGAAAATTTTCCCTTTCTGGCCTCTACGGACAATTACCGTATATAGTTTTAAAAGGTAATCTGAAATTTTTAATAGTTACTGGAGCTACGCACTCCATCGTAAATCCAGGAATATGTAACCCAAAATTGAGGATTGATTCGACCACTTTAACTCTAAAAACTCTTCGGAACGAAGTCAACCAAATACCATTATTTTCAGAGCTAAGCAATAATAACGATAAAATATTTCTAATCGAATGCAAATTTCACGAAAATTTTGATGGAATAATTGACAATGATGTACTTAGGAAGTATAGACCGTTAGTAGATTATGACAGTAACGAGCTCAAAATTAATAATAAAATTTTACCCTTCTTTTTCCCAAATTCTCAAAAAGTGAAGCTTATTACAAGTGTCGAATGCGGGTTAATTCACATCATAGATCGACGCAACGATTGTGGCGAATTAATTATTGCGGAAGGGATTTATGATGTAAATAATTCTAAGGTCGAGGTGGAAACATTAGCTCGATGCCCAGATATTTTATATCTTACCGAGAAAAATTCATGGCCTGTTACACCCGACAATTATCATTTAATTGACAATGTGCACGAAGACAATAATAAAATATTGGGTAAAGTAAGGCTAGAGCATTTGAATGAGGAGGAAAAATTAATTTGAAGGCAATTTTGAATGATTATGCGGATTTATTTTATGAAACAGATTCCAAGTTAACATTTACGAATGCAATAAAACACAGAACTGTAACAAGGGATGATATACCCGTATTCTCAAAAACGTATGTTCATAGAAATGAAGTTAAGAGACAAATTCAAGAAATGCTGGTCAACGGAAGACCATCAAAATCTGCCTATTCTGCTCCTATTTGGATAGTTCCAAAGAAGGATCACACATGCGGGACTAAACAGTGGCGTTTGGTAGTCGACTAAAGAAAATTAAACGAAAAAACTGTAGACGATCGTTTTCCATTCCCAAGCATCGACGAAATTTTAGATAAGCTTGGAAGGTGTATGTACTTTACTACTCTCGACTTAGCTAGAGGATTCCATCAAGTGGAAATTGTTGAAAGAGACTTGCATAAAACTGCTTTTTCGGTTGAAGGAGGCCATTATGAGTTTCTTAAGATGCCATTTGGTCTTAAGACCGCACCTGCCACTTTCCAAAGGCTAATGAATGGGATCCTGGAAGATTTGATCAATAAGGTTTGTTTAGTGTATCTAGACGATATCATTGTTTATTCCACCTCACTTCAAGAGCATATGAACTCATTGAGACTCGTCTTTGATAAATTAAGAAAAGCAAATTTAAAGATCCAAATGGACAAATGCGAATTTTTGAAGAGGGAGACCGAATTTCTGGGACATGTTGCCACACAGCAGGGTATCAAGCCCAATCCGAAGAAAATTGACTGTGTCGTTAACTATCCATTACCTAAGACGCAAAAACAAATAAAACAATTTCTCGGTCTTAGTGGATACTATCGCAAGTTTATAAAAGATTACTCTAGGATCGCGAAACCTATGACAAATTTCTTGAAGAAGAACACTAAAGTAGACATAAATGATCCTCAGTACCTCGAAAGTTTTAGTACCTTAAAAATGTTTCTTACCAGCGATTCTGATCACCCGGCTTGCTATGCCAGTAGAACACTGAGCCAACACGAAATTAACTATAGCACTGTTAACAAGGAGTTGTTAGCCGTGGTGTGGGCTGTGACGTACTTTCGCCCATATTTATTTGATAGAAAATTCGTTATTCAGACAGACCACCAACCGTTACAATGGCTCGTCTCCATAAAGGAACCAAATTCGAAATTAATAAGATGGCGGGTAAAGCTTGAAGAATACGATTATGAAATTGTGTATAAGCGAGGTACTGACAATGGGAATGCGGATGCATTATCTAGAATAGACGCCCCGTTAAATTTGATTCAAGGGAATCAGTCAAGCGTAATATACTCCAGCAAATCTCCGCTCAATGTTTTTAAAAATCAAATCATTATAGAAAAATCTAATTCTTCCACTTTGAAAGTAGTTAATAAAAATATTTTTAATAATAATAGGAAAATAATAAGTGCAAATAGTTTCAGTGAGGCTGACATGATAAAAATTATAACGGACTATTTTCTTCCCTTCATGGTAAATACTATTTTTATTTAAGATAGTGTGATCTATGAACTTTTCCGGGATACAATTTTAAAATTCTTCTCAACAAGTTCAACATTAAAAATAATAAAGTGCGGTAATTGCATTGAGTATATTTTAGATGGATTGAGGGTGAGCATAAGAGGAACAACCACCGGGGTATAAATGAAAACTACGAGCAACTTAGGACAAGGATATATCACCGAAACTTAAGCTACGGATCCAACAATACATTAATAGTTGCGAAATTTGTTATTTAGAAATATATGAACGCAAGCCCGTCAAGCAGAATTTTAGAATTACTGAAACCCCTGAAAGCCCTAGACAAATCGTACATGCATATGTCTTTTATTGCTTAGAGAAAACTTTATTTCTGACGATAATTGATAAATTTTCCAAATTCGTTTAGGCAATAAAAATCCAGAACAAGTCTTGGGTGGAGTTTAAGAGAGCGCTCATTCAGTATCTGAGTGTTGTTGGTAGCATTGAGAAGATAATAACTGACAATGAACTGGCTTTTAAACCACTGCCATTAAATGAATTCCTAAGACAGCAAAATATAAAAATTCATTTTGTCTCCAATAATAACCACTCCTCTAACTCCGATTTAGAGCGTCTTCACAGCACCACAAATAAGCATATTCGGTTGCTCAGACATGATCCCAATAAAGATACAGATAGTGTTGAAGAAAAAATTTGCAAAATAATTACTTCCTACAATAATACAATCCATTCAACTACGGACTGTAGACCTATTGATTTTCAAAATGGTACAAGAGGAACAGAGGATTATTCAAAAATAAGGGAAAGAATCGTTAAATTTAAGGAAAAGTCGATATCGAAATTGAATATTTTCCGCGAAGAATGTGAAATTCAAACAGGTCATGTGTATTTAAGGAGTGATAGAGGTGCAAGAATCATGCAAAATTTCGGAGAGTTAACGTTGATACATTTGATGATGACCATGTTGTAAGTAACACAGGACACAAATATTACAAGTCCCACATAAAGAGGAAAAAATTATATACTATTATTCCGGCTTGGAGGTTGCTGTTTGGCTGCCTGGTGGTGAAGGTATAGCACTGACCACCTGGTAGCCACTGAAAAGCAGTAATCACCATCGTTGGAATCAATATTAACAAAATAGACGACTATTTGGATTTCCCTTGACTTATTTCATGACGGGTAGATTCAGATTTGACTTCTGCAACATACGAGGCTTGAGAGCGAACTTCTTCTCAGTTTATGCTCACGTTTGTCTCTATCGGCCGGATGTTTTAGCCTTAAGTGAAACCCAGGTATCTGAGGATGCTGACCCATAGGATTTTTATGTGCCTGGGTATCAACTTCTGTCCCTTTTTAACTTCCATCGCGGTCTTGCATTATATATACGCAATGATGTTGTGTACCAAAGCCAGCAATCACTAGGCTTGTATGATCCAGAATTTAGCTGCCTTTGGGCTAAGTTCAAGATCAGGGCACATAGTTTGCATTTCGGATTCCTTTATAGAAGTCCAAACGCGGGAAGGGAACAAACTTTATCGGGCTTCGATTCCCTTTCCGATTCTATAGCAAAAATCCTCGAAAGTTTTCCGGACAGTGAAATTGTTATTGCTGGTGATTTCAATGTCCACAACTCATCGTGGCTTCGCCATTCGAGCCACACAACTTCAGAGGGCCAATATGTTGAGTTATTCGCCGCGCATAATCACCTAGCGCAACTAGTGAATGAACCAACACATATACCGTGTGTTGAAGGGCACCAACTAAATACGCTTGATTTGTTCCTAACTTCACACCCTCAAAAGTATGAAGTGAACGTCAGTGCACCTCTCGGTAATTCGGATCATTGTATCATCTCCGCTTCTTTTTCGTTCTCGGCACTTCGAAACGTTTCACCCACAGCCACGAAACGTTTAAAATACGTATACGAAAAAGCTCGTTGGGCAGAGCTCAACGAATTCTATCGTACTTTCAATTGGAAACTATGTTTCTTAGATAAAAATATCGATTTAATGGCGGAAATGGTTGGAAATATAATTTTGCTGGGAATGAAATAATTCATCCCATCCAAAAAAATTTCGGTTAAGCCGAGACAAAAATCTTGGTTTAACCAATCTTGCAAAGAGGCAATCAGATCCAGAGAGGAAGCATTCAGTACTTGGCGGAATAACAAAAACGCAAATACTGATGCGCTGCGCAAACAAGCGAGGTCTTCGTGTGCCAGAGTGCTAAGGCGTGAAAAAGCTTTATACGAGCAGCGCCTTCGTGCTAAAGTTCTTACCGCCACGAGAGGTAGTAAAAGCTTCTGGTCATTCGTTAAAAGAGTAAAGGATAAAGCTAGTTCATCAATTCCAACTCTTTTAAGGGATGATCAAATATTCACTGAACCTGTTGATAAAGCTAACCTTTTGGCTGAGATGTTTGCAGGTAATTCTTGCTTGCCAGGTAGCAATCAGCAATTGCCCGTGGTGGAAAGAGTATCAGTTACTATGCCAAGAATATTCTTTCGACCACGTGCAGTTAAAAAGGTTTTAGCGAATCTCAACATAAACAAGTCTCCTGGGCCGGATGGCATTCCAGCACTGGTCTTGAAGCAGTGTTTTTCGACGCTAGCGCGTCCATTGGCTAAGCTATTTAGTGCATCGTATCATGCCGGTAAATTTCCGATGTGTTGGAAGTTAGCCAATGTAACGCCGATCCCTAAGAAGGAAGAGGCGCAATACCCCGAAAATTACCGCCCAATTGCAGTCTGTTCGGCAATTTCCAAGGTCATGGAAAGTATGACCAACTTCCACCTGGTAAGGTATCTGGAGACCAACACCTTACTTAACGACCGGCAGTATGGTTTTCGCAGAGCTCGCTCTACAGGAGACCTGCTCGCTCTGTTAACAGAAAAATGGTGCAATTCGATTCACCATTTCGGCGAGAGTAAGGTGGTGGCTCTAGATATCTCAAAAGCATTTGATAGAGTGTGGCATGATGCACTTCTGTCAAAACTGACTGCTTTTGGTGTCGGTGATGATTTCTCTCGCTTCATAGCGAGCTTCCTCAGAGACCGCACTATACGAGTTGTTATAGACGGGGTCTCATCAAACGAGTTCAAGGTAAATTCAGGGGTGCCGCAAGGCTCTGTTCTATCTCCTACTCTCTTCCTCATCTTTATAAATGACCTTCTATGTCAAACTTCAAACCCTATCTACTCTTTCGCGGATGATAGCAGCATTATCCATTCTTTCTCTTTCACCAGCCGGCCAAGCCTGGAGGAGATTGACGCCAGGAGACAAAGGATGAACGAGTCACTCACAAGTGATCTCGTGCAAATCTCCGAATGGGGCCTCGCGAACAGGGTTAACTTTAACCCTCATAAGACGCAGTGCTGCGTGCTTACGCACAGGCGGCTGGTCGAAGGTTCTGCGCCATCCGTGTTTATGGATGGTATAGGTATTGGGGAATCAGAAGCTCTTGATGTTCTTGGTATGAAAATACAGTGTGACGTTCGATGGACAGATCACATTTTTCATATTTCAAAAGAAGCTTTCAAGTGTCTCGGCTTTTTAAGACGGTGTAAGACATACTTCACCCCAACTGATCTCCTCAATATATATACCACCTACATCCGACCAAAGATGGAATACAACTCTCATGTATGGGCCGGTGCTTCAAAGTCTGTTTTGAAGTTGCTCGACCGCGTACAAGAGAGAGCGAAGAAGCTCATCGGTGACAGTAGGGTAGCCAACTCTATTGACTCACTGGAGCATCGACGCAACGTGGGGTGTGTTTCACTGTTCTACCGATACTACAACGGAATGTGTTCTGGTGAAATAAGGGAGCTTGTGCCGAATAACCGTTTATTTCTGCGAGCTACCCGCTCTTCACATAGGGCACATCCTTTTGTGGTTGAGTTGTCAGTGAATCGCACCACGCATTACAGAGAGAATTCGTTCTTTGGCCGAACGGTTCGTATGTGGAACAAACTTCCAGCAGAGGTCTTTCCTGTCAGTTTTAACTTGGGGAGGTTCAAATCGAACGTCCACAAACACTACTCCCTCTATCCTCCTTCCCATAACCAACTTTCCTAGTTCTGGCACAATGCATCGCATATGTAGGGGTCATCCCCTGAGTGCTGGACCAAGAAAAAAAAAAAAACTAACTTTATAATTCTTTATATAATTAAAACTCATATTTCTATCTATGCATAGGAAATAAATATAACAACCATGATATTAAAAAAAATTACATTTGTATTCAAATTAAATTAAAACATATTTTTTAGGAAAAAATTTCTTATTAAAATTTTTAAGCTTAAAATTATAACTAAAAATTATTTTTCTAATTGAAAATACCTAATAAACATCAACCCAAAATTATATAATATTTGCGAAAATAGACAATCCAAAAGCTACGTAAAAATCCTAAGAATTTGAAAATTCTAAAATAAATGTAACGTTATTAATAAAAATTATGTAAATCCAAGTCTATGTGAAAATGGAAATTGAGGCTTATACATTAAATTTGCGTCCATATTGGTTTTCGATTAGTACAAAAATAGTTGGTTGAAAATTGGTTTGGTATTAACATTTTTTCTTTTTTTGGGAACTTTGAAAAACTTTCTTTAAAAAAAAAAATTTGCATGAAATTTTTGTTCCAAAATTTCACAAAATAGTGACCAAAAATCCTATGAGTATTAAAATAAGATAAATTTTTAAAACGCATTAGAGAAAAGATAATTTAAAATCTGACGATCATCTTGTTTCGATTCTGCACACAAATAAAAAGTTTTTAAAACTACTAAATTTAATCTAGACAAAAATTGATTCATAAAAAGTAAAACTTCATTCAAAAAATTTTTTGGACTTATGACGTTGTTGTAGCAAATGAGCGAAATATTTAATTACAGAGAAAATTTTATTGGGTACTCTTTCGAAAGTTATTTGTAATGTTTTGGAAATTTTTTTATTTAGTTTGTAAAATAAGGTATTATTTAGCCATATACATACATATAATATTGAGTCATATCTTTTTTTCATATTTGAAAAACGAAATTTTTTTCGAAGCTTCAATTTAATGATGGGGGAGTTATATGTAGTACCTACATATATGTATACCTTTATCCGCATTTATACATACTTATAAAATAGTCTTAAAGTGAGTGACATACATACATATGTTTGTACTGTTATAAATATATAGATATGTATGAAGTCATTTTGTTGTGCTCGATTTAAATCATTTATAAAAGTATAAAATACCAAAACTAATAACTTTACACACTGTTGCTAAGTCAATGATTGGGAATGCAGAATTGTAGATTCTATAGCATACATTCTAAAGCGTACGTATGTACATTAACATGTACATACATACACTTGTTTGCTGCCTTAAACATGATCGTGCATGCACAAACTTGTTTGCTTAAGTTGGTTGTTGCTTATTTAATATATTTATTACAATTCGGCATTCAGCATAATAATATGAAATAGTATATAAATGTTTGTACTCATGTGTATTTGCATACAAATTCACATTCCTTCTCACATTCTTTACATTCTCACGCACATTGCGTAAAAATGCTAAAGAATGAGTTGACCAATAGAGATCGTCCACGATCAATTCAGTTTTTGTTCGACTAGCAACCAATTTCGATTCTGGCACAAAGTCAATTTTGAACGATCATTTAAGTGGAGCACAACAAATTATTAAAATACCTAATTATCCTTCAAAGGACAAATACTCATAAATTATATTCCTGAAAGGACTTGATTTTAAGGATAAGAACAATAAGTTATATCTAGTGCTATAATAAGGACAATTAGAATTATTAATAAAGACTCCTACATGAAATAAATATTATTGAATTAAAATAAAATAATGAAGTTTGAAGTTTTTAAAAAAAGGAAAAGACTTATTTCTTAACCTGTGCTATCCTTCAAGATATATTTCAAGAGTCTAGCTCGTTTCGTTTGGACTGAATCGTGATTTCCACAGACTGACTGACGGACGGACATGCTCAGATCGTCTTAGATTTCATTACTGATCCAAAATACATATACCTTATGGGATCTCAGATGGATATGTCGCTGCTTTACAAACGGAATGACAAAGTGAATATACCCTCTATATTCTTTTTTGGAGGGTATAAAAACGCGCATGGAGCGTGATGTTTCTCTCATTTTTGAATATTGTAGTGTATTTCATGTTATTTATAATTATTTAATAATGTAATACACTTATATATATTATTTGTAATTATATACACTACCCTAATATATTACTTTACTTTACCTATTTTTTATAATACAACAATTCAATATTATAAATAAGAACAAATAAAACTACCTGTTAATATTGGAAGGGTCATTGGAAATATACCAAATTTGTATACCGTATATAAGAAGCAAACTTTTCGAAAATAAAACATTAACTTATTGATCAGCCTTAAAAATCGGCTCTTTCAAATCACATAAGCATTCAACTGCTGAAAACAAAAAGGCATAACAACTACCTAAATATTAAGTTAAGCCAGTGGCGTTTTTAAGCGCCGGCTCCAACACAAAGTTTGCGCACAATACATTTTTGCACACAATACATGGCGATCCTGCCCACCGAACAGAAAAAAATCCCATTTGAGGAATGTCAACCGGTTGGTGCATCGGAAGAAGCACCAAAATACACAGCCCCAGCTATAATGCCCGACGAAACAAATAAAATGAAAACCACACACAAAATTTTTTTTCACACAATATGTATACATTTATTTAAAATTATTATAAAAAAAAATTAGCACACAATACAAGTAAAAACTTAACATATTATAATTAAAATATAAAAATTAAAAACAATATTTTCTTACACGCTAATTATACAATAGAAAATAACTAAAAAGGACAAAACGCGAAGAAGCAAATTAATGTCAGCTGTGAATGACTGAGAGCACAACAACCCTGTATTAATAAAACAAAATTGATTTTAGCCACAATATTTCCTATAGAGGGCACCACTACTCTCGTTGAATTGAGTGTTGCCACAAAGTTTTAATTTTATGAATTTATTTATGTCATAACATATTCTATATTTTGATTTTGTGGATAAAATAGAGGAATATTTTATAGAATTAGAAAAATTAGAGAAGAATTTAAAGAAAAGTAAGGACAGAGTTTACTCTACAGAATATAAAGAAGAAAAATTAACGCGATTGTTAAAAATAAGAACAGAGGTCGATGAAATTTTGAAAAATTTAGAGAATACAAAAAGTAAAACGTTCATTATCACGTTTAACGATTTGTATAAAAAATTATTCAGTTTAATAGAAAATTTATGCATTAAAACATTAAAAACCACGGGCACAAATAATAAAACAGAAGATATGGCACTATTCGATATATCGGTGGTTGGCAAAAATATACAAACATTCAAGGGTTCGTATGAATATTTGGAGGCCTTCATAGTTCAAACCGAATTGTTGCACGATCTAATAAGAACCGAAGATAGGGAAATATACATAAAATATATATACAATTTTAAGCTAACAGCGCATGTTCGCAGTGTGTTAGGGCGTGCGAATATACCAACATCCTTAGCAGAATTAAAAAAACTATTGATTGAAGCGTACCCAAATCCGAAGACATTGCAACAGGTACTAACAGAGTTAGGAACAGTAAAGCAAGGAGGCCAGACTGTTTCAGCGTTTAGAGAGTCGATCACTGTGCTCACGGAGCAATTAAGCGATTTTCATATAAAAGCGATTGAGACACCAACTCAAGAGGCGAAAGACGCCATCTACAAAATGAGTGACAGCATGGCTTTGAATGTTTTTATAAAAGGAATAAATAATGAATTCAAAAATATTTTGCTAGCAAGCAGCCCAAAAACCATGAATGAAGCGGTACAGAAGTGCGTGACTCTAGAGCAAAATTTACAGAGCAATGATGCAAACATTTTCAGGATTGACCGTCGATCAAATGAGCATAACTCAAATAGGAATGATCCCCAATTTAGTAGAAATAATACAATATATGACAACAGCCAATTTAATAACCAGTACAGATATAATAGTAACGTTAACCAACACTATAATAGAAATTTCTATAGAAACAATCACCAAGGTAATAGAGGTCACGTTGATAATTCTTATCATGGGCAAAGAACTTATGAAAGAAATAACCGAAGTAATAACGGCAACTTCAGAAACAATTATAGTAGGGATAATAACAATAGTAACAACAGAAACTCAACCACGAGAGTGAATAGACCGGGAAACTAAGTAGGCAGGATAGCGCACAATGTTATCCAGAGCTCTTCACATAGGGCACATCCTTTTGTGGTTGAGTTGTCAGTGAATCGCACCACGCATTACAGAGAGAATTCGTTCTTTGGCCGAACGGTTCGTATGTGGAACAAACTTCCAGCAGAGGTCTTTCCTGTCAGTTTTAACTTGGGGAGGTTCAAATCGAACGTCCACAAACACTACTCCCTCTATCCTCCTTCCCATAACCAACTTTCCTAGTTCTGGCACAATGCATCGCATATGTAGGGGTCATCCCCTGAGTGCTGGACCAAGAAAAAAAAAAAAAAACTAACTTTATAATTCTTTATATAATTAAAACTCATATTTCTATCTATGCATAGGAAAAAAATATAACAACCATGATATTAAAAAAAATTACATTTGTATTCAAATTAAATTAAAACATATTTTTTAGGAAAAAATTTCTTATTAAAATTTTTAAGCTTAAAATTATAACTAAAAATTATTTTTCTAATTGAAAATACCTAATAAACATCAACCCAAAATTACATAATTTTTGCGAAAATAGACAATCCAAAAGCTACGTAAAAATCCTAAGAATTTGAAAATTCTAAAATAAATGTAACGTTATTAATAAAAATTATGTAAATCCAAGTCTATGTGAAAATGGAAATTGAGGCTTATACATTAAATTTGCGTCCATATTGGTTTTCGATTAGTACAAAAATAGTTGGTTGAAAATTGGTTTGGTATTAACATTTTTTCTTTTTTTGGGAACTTTGAAAAACTTTCTTTAAAAAAAAAAATTTGCATGAAATTTTTGTTCCAAAATTTCACAAAATAGTGACCAAAAATCCTATGAGTATTAAAATAAGATAAATTTTTAAAACGCATTAGAGAAAAGATAATTTAAAATCTGACGATCATCTTGTTTCGATTCTGCACACAAATAAAAAGTTTTTAAAACTACTAAATTTAATCTAGACAAAAATTGATTCATAAAAAGTAAAACTTCATTCAAAAAATTTTTTGGACTTATGACGTTGTTGTAGCAAATGAGCGAAATATTTAATTACAGAGAAAATTTTATTGGGTACTCTTTCGAAAGTTATTTGTAATGTTTTGGAAATTTTTTTATTTAGTTTGTAAAATAAGGTATTATTTAGCCATATACATACATATAATATTGAGTCATATCTTTTTTTCATATTTGAAAAACGAAATTTTTTTCGAAGCTTCAATTTAATGATGGGGGAGTTATATGTAGTACCTACATATATGTATACCTTTATCCGCATTTATACATACTTATAAAATAGTCTTAAAGTGAGTGACATACATACATATGTTTGTACTGTTATAAATATATAGATATGTATGAAGTCATTTTGTTGTGCTCGATTTAAATCATTTATAAAAGTATAAAATACCAAAACTAATAACTTTACACACTGTTGCTAAGTCAATGATTGGGAATGCAGAATTGTAGATTCTATAGCATACATTCTAAAGCGTACGTATGTACATTAACATGTACATACATACACTTGTTTGCTGCCTTAAACATGATCGTGCATGCACAAACTTGTTTGCTTAAGTTGGTTGTTGCTTATTTAATATATTTATTACAATTCGGCATTCAGCATAATAATATGAAATAGTATATAAATGTTTGTACTCATGTGTATTTGCATACAAATTCACATTCCTTCTCACATTCTTTGCATTCTCACGCACATTGCGTAAAAATGCTAAAGAATGAGTTGACCAATAGAGATCGTCCACGATCAATTCAGTTTTTGTTCGACTAGCAACCAATTTCGATTCTGGCACAAAGTCAATTTTGAACGATCATTTAAGTGGAGCACAACAAATTATTAAAATACCTAATTATCCTTCAAAGGACAAATACTCATAAATTATATTCCTGAAAGGACTTGATTTTAAGGATAAGAACAATAAGTTATATCTAGTGCTATAATAAGGACAATTAGAATTATTAATAAAGACTCCTACATGAAATAAATATTATTGAATTAAAATAAAATAATGAAGTTTGAAGTTTTTAAAAAAAGGAAAAGACTTATTTCTTAACCTGTGCTATCCTTCAAGATATATTTCAAGAGTCTAGCTCGTTTCGTTTGGACTGAATCGTGATTTCCACAGACTGACTGACGGACGGACATGCTCAGATCGTCTTAGATTTCATTACTGATCCAAAATACATATACCTTATGGGATCTCAGATGGATATGTCGCTGCTTTACAAACGGAATGACAAAGTGAATATACCCTCTATATTCTTTTTTGGAGGGTATAAAAACGCGCATGGAGCGTGATGTTTCTCTCATTTTTGAATATTGTAGTGTATTTCATGTTATTTATAATTATTTAATAATGTAATACACTTATATATATTATTTGTAATTATATACACTACCCTAATATATTACTTTACTTTACCTATTTTTTATAATACAACAATTCAATATTATAAATAAGAACAAATAAAACTACCTGTTAATATTGGAAGGGTCATTGGAAATATACCAAATTTGTATACCGTTAAGTTAGTATATAAGAAGCAAACTTTTCGAAAATAAAACATTAACTTATTGATCAGCCTTAAAAATCGGCTCTTTCAAATCACATAAGCATTCAACTGCTGAAAACAAAAAGGCATAACAACTACCTAAATATTAAGTTAAGCCAGTGGCGTTTTTAAGCGCCGGCTCCAACACAAAGTTTGCGCACAATATATTTTTGCACACAATACATGGCGATCCTGCCCACCGAACAGAAAAAAATCCCATTTGAGGAATGTCAACCGGTTGGTGCATCGGAAGAAGCACCAAAATACACAGCCGCAGCTATAATGCCCGACGAAACAAATAAAATGAAAACCACACACAAAATTTTTTTTCACACAATATGTATACATTTATTTAAAATTATTATAAAAAAAAATGAACACACAATACAAGTAAAAACTTAACATATTATAATTAAAATATAAAAATTAAAAACAATATTTTCTTACACGCTAATTATACAATAGAAAATAACTAAAAAGGACAAAACGCGAAGAAGCAAATTAATGTCAGCTGTGAATGACTGAGAGCACAACAACCCTGTATTAATAAAACAAAATTGATTTTAGCCACAATATTTCCTATAGAGGGCACCACTACTCTCGTTGAATTGAGTGTTGCCACAAAGTTTTAATTTTATGAATTTATTTATGTCATAACATATTCTATATTTTGATTTTGTGGATAAAATAGAGGAATATTTTATAGAATTAGAAAAATTAGAGAAGAATTTAAAGAAAAGTAAGGACAGAGTTTACTCTACAGAATATAAAGAAGAAAAATTAACGCGATTGTTAAAAATAAGAACAGATATCGATGAAATTTTGAAAAATTTAGAGAATACAAAAAGTAAAACGTTCATTATCACGTTTAACGATTTGTATAAAAAATTATTCAGTTTAATAGAAAATTTATGCATTAAAACATTAAAAACCACAAATAATAAAACAGAAGATATGGCACTATTCGATATATCGGTGGTTGGCAAAAATATACAAACATTCAAGGGTTCGTATGAATATTTGGAGGCCTTCATAGTTCAAACCGAATTGTTGCACGATCTAATAAGAACCGAAGATAGGGAAATATACATAAAATATATATACAATTTTAAGCTAACAGCGCATGTTCGCAGTGTGTTAGGGCGTGCGAATATACCAACATCCTTAGCAGAATTAAAAAAACTATTGATTGAAGCGTACCCAAATCCGAAGACATTGCAACAGGTACTAACAGAGTTAGGAACAGTAAAGCAAGGAGGCCAGACTGTTTCAGCGTTTAGAGAGTCGATCACTGTGCTCACGGAGCAATTAAGCGATTTTCATATAAAAGCGATTGAGACACCAACTCAAGAGGCGAAAGACGCCATCTACAAAATGAGTGACAGCATGACTTTGAATGTTTTTATAAAAGGAATAAATAATGAATTCAAAAATATTTTGCTAGCAAGCAGTCCAAAAACCATGAATGAAGCGGTACAGAAGTGCGTGACTCTAGAGCAAAATTTACAGAGCAATGATGCAAACATTTTCAGGATTGACCGTCGATCAAATGAGCATAACTCAAATAGGAATGATCCCCAATTTAGTAGAAATAATACAATATATGACAACAGCCAATTTAATAACCAGTACAGATATAATAGTAACGTTAACCAACACTATAATAGAAATTTCTATAGAAACAATCACCAAGGTAATAGAGGTCACGTTGATAATTCTTATCATGGGCAAAGAACTTATGAAAGAAATAACCGAAGTAATAACGGCAACTTCAGAAACAATTATAGTAGGGATAATAACAATAGTAACAACAGAAACTCAACCACGAGAGTGAATAGACCGGGAAACTAAGTAGGCAGGATAACGCACAATGTTATCCAGAGCCAAAAATTTTTACATTTTCAACAAATATAAATAATCCAATAACAACGAGCTTTAGAAGTAAAAAAGGAAACTTTAATTTTTTGATCGACACAGGAGCCGAAGTATCAATATGTAAAAAGAACGAAACTGAAAATATACTTAGATACTAGAAATATTTCAACACTAAGTGGTATCACTTCAGACACAATCAAAAGTATCGGTACAGCAAATTTAAATTTACATTTTGATGATGATAATATAACACATGAATTTCATGTTGTACCATCTGATTTTCCTATACCCACTGATGGTATCATTGGAAGAGATATACTAGAGAAATATAAATGCAAAATAGAATTTGAAACCTGTACAATAATCTTTAATGTAACAGAAAAAGAATTTATACTACCGATCACACCCAAATGCGTATATAACACAGATATTAGTATACCAGCTCGTTCAGAATCAATCGTCCCAATAAACATATACACAGAAAAAGAAAGCATAGTTTTAAATAAAGAGATAGCTCCGGGAGTTTTTGTTGCTAATAGTATAATACCTGCAGTAGGCAGACAACATAAAAATTTTTAATCACCACCAACGACGACATTACAATAAGAAATTTAGATTTAGATAAAAGAGATCTACATGAGTACGAAGTGTATGGCTACAAAACAATTGATAATACGCACACCAAAAATCGTGTTGCAAAAGTTTTGAAAAATCTTAATATTGGATCAATTGACCCAACAGCAAAACAGTCATTAATAGACATTGTAGCTAAATATAGTGAAATTTTTCATATTGAAGGTGAGCAACTCACAGCAAGCAATTTTTATACACAACACATACAAACAGTAGATAACACCCCAGTTTATATCAAACCTTACAGATTGCCAGAGACGCAAATGGAAGAAATTAATGAACAGGTAGACAAGCTATTGGAAGATGGAATCATTGAACACTCAGTAAGTCCTTATAACTCACCATTGTTAGTAGTGCCCAAAAAGTCAGTAGATGACAATCGCAAGTGGCGTCTAGTCGTAGATTTCCGAAAATTAAATCAGAAAATAGTAAACGATAAGTTTCCGTTGACAAGATTGGAAGACGTGTTAGACAAATTGGGTAGAGCGAAATATTTTTCGACTCTAGATATGAGTAGTTCGTTCCATCAAATTAGTTTAGCCAAAGATTCAAGACCTTTAACTTCGTTTTCAACAAGAAATGGTCACTTCCAGTTTACGAGGTTGCCATTTGGTCTCAAGATATCGTCCAACAGTTTCCAACGCATGCTGACGATAGCATTAGGCGGCTTAAGCGCAGAAGCATTTCTTTATGTAGACGATATAATCGTATTCGGATGCAGCATAAAGCATCACCACAGCAATTTGTCAAAAGTTTTTGAGCGCTTAAAACAATATAATTTAAAATTAAATACAAGCAAGTGTTGTTTTTTGAAGACTGAGGTAGTCTATTTAGGTCACCTGGTAACCAATAAGGGTATACGCACCGAGCCGAACCAAAATAGCGTGATTAAAAATTACCCTATACCACAGAATTCTGATGAGGTCAGAAGATTCATTGCATTTTGCAATTATTACAGGCGCTTTGTTAAAGACTTCGCTGATATAGCAAGAGATTTAAACCAGTTACTAAAAAAGGACAAACCATTCGTGTGGACTGAAAATTGTCAAAAATCTTTCGAAACCCTAAAATCAAAACTACTAAACCCCCCTATTCTACAATACCCTGATTTTCAGAAACCATTTATCGTAACCACAGATGCATCCAATTTTGCTCTAGGTGCAATCCTCTCGCAGGGAGAAATTGGATCGGACTTACCTATATCCTATGCAAGTAAGACATTGTCGAAGCATGACGTGAATAAATCTGTCATAGAAAAAGAATTGTTAGCCATCCATTGGGCAATCAACTTTTTCCGCCCATACCTATATGGTAGAAAATTTTATGTCGTTACAGACCACAGGCCATTGGTGTCACTATTTACACACAAAAATTCATCGTCCAAGATGACTAGAATAAGACTCGACTTAAGTGAATATGATTTCGAAATATCGTACAAAAAGGGCAAAATGAATTCAAATGCTGATGCATTATCAAGAATAAAAATAGATACAGATACATTGAAAACTCTAATCCCCCGTAGTAGCGAAACTGACCAACATAACATATTGGCCATAACACGCAATATGAAGAAAGCACTTGAAAAACAAACTCACACAAACAGTGGAAACCGTAGTACTAATGATAAGTGTAATGAACATTTCATTTGGGAGTGCACGTCGACATCAGATGTCAAACACGTAAAAAAGTTAAGATTTGAAGTAAACAATATATATAAAAAACCTCGAATAATAGTTTCTAGTTTAGAGGTAGTAATAAGGTGCGGCGATAATCCACCGAACACACAGTTGTCCTTGGAGAAACTGCTACCAACTATGCTATCACAAAACGTACTGGAACTTGCTTTAGAAGCCAATGACATGATATTTAGAACAATAAATATAGAGCAATTCAAAAACATTTTTTAATAATATTAAAAGAAAGAAGAATGAAAGTTTAAAAATCCTAATATACAGGTCGCCAACGACCGTAACAGACAAAGAAAAGCAAAAAGATTTAATTACGAAGTATCACGATTCAACTATAGGTGGTCACTAAGGTATAAGAAAAACAAGTCTGAAATTAAAACAGAGGTATATATGGAAGAACATGAGTAGATTGGTGAAAGCACACGTTTCCAATTGCGAAAAATTTTAAAATAAATAAACAAACAAGAAATACAAAAGAAAAATTAACCGGTACGAACACACCAGGAAGTAGCTTTGAAACCATTTCAATAGACACTGTAGGTCTCCTTAGGTACTCAAATAAATTCAGGTACATACTAACAATGCAGGACGAACTAACCAAATATATCGTAGCGTGTCCTATCGAATCTAAAGACGCGAGAACAGCCGCAAAGGCAATAGTCAATAATTTTATCCTAATATATGGACACTTCAAAATACTAAAATCGGACAGAGGTACCGAATTTCTTAATACACTAATGTCTGAAATATGCAATCTGCTAAAAATAAAACAGGTTTTCAGCACACCCTATCACCACGAGACACTTGGCTCTGTAGAGAGGAATCACAGAGTGCTCAACGAGTTTTTATTAAATTTTTGTAACAAGGATGAATGGGAACATTGGATCCCATATTTTTGCTTTGCGTATAATACGACGCCACACGTAGATACGACCTATATGCCATATGAACTGGTATATGGAAAATTGCCAAATCTGTTAGATAATAATATTATGGATGCAAAACCTGTCTACAACATAGAAAATTATGCAAACAAACTAAAAATGCGTTTAAAATATTCTTTAGTTAAAGCAAAAGATTATCTTGAGAACTCGAAAAAGAAAAGAGTAGAACAATGTATATACAATAATCCTCTAAATTTGAAAAAAGGCGACTTCGTTCTTGTTCGAAACTTTAATCGAAAGAAAAACCAACCACCATATAACGGTACCTATAAAGTTGTAGAAACAAAAGGAGTAAACACTGTTCAAGACGTAGAAAATAACTTGAAAGAGTACCATAATAATAATATAAAAAAATATTGAAATAAACAAGCAAATAAATTTTATAATATTAAAATCTAAACACTGTAAAAAAAAAAGAATTTTAGAATTTTTAAAAATTGTAAAATTTTTCTTGAGGAGCAGGGTGTAGTGTATTCCATGTTTAATACACTTATTTATAATTATTTAATAATGTAATACACTTATATATATTATTTGTAATTATATACACTACCCTAATATATTACTTTACTTTACCTATTTTTTATAATACAACAATTCAATATTATAAATAAGAACAAATAAAACTACCTGTTAATATTGGAAAGGTCATTGGAAATATACCAAATTTGTATACCGTTAAGTTAGTATATAAGAAGCAAACTTTTCGAAAATAAAACATTAACTTATTGATCAGCCTTAAAAATCGGCTCTTTCAAATCACATAAGCATTCAACTGCTGAAAACAAAAAGGCATAACAACTGCCTAAATATTAAGTTAAGCCAGTGGTGTTTTTAAGCGCCGGCTCCAACACAAAGTTTGCGCACAATACATTTTTGCACACAATACAATATGCTCGCATAAACAGATTAATTTTGAATGTGGAAAAATCAAAATTAGTACGATTTAGGCCAAATTCGAAAATTTTAACATTTGTGTTGATAATCAAGTAATTACACTGTCTGTTAAGTATCTAAGAACTACAATATCTTACAAAGTAATCTTCATTGGAACCTTCATATTTGTGAAGTGAAAAAAAAATTGCGCCAGCAGTTGGTATTTTATATATATAAATTGAGAAACAAATTGAATGATAGAACAATGCTTTTACTTTATCATGTTATATGGATATAAAAATACAATTGTGCTAAAGTCTCTTCAAACCGTTCAGAATAGAGCTCCAAAAATGATCTTCAAATTACCAATTAGATATTCTACTAATCTACTTTTCAAAGACATATGTTGGCCACTAATGCCTGTTCATATATTACATATCTATCAAATATTATTACTTATATATATATATATATATATATATATATATATATATATATATATATATATATATATATATATATATATATATATATATATATATATATATATTTTAGAATGATTGAGCTCGAGGTCGTTTTTGAAAAATCGTTATAATTTTTCTATTTTATTCGATATTTCGTCAACAATTTGTTGACATCATCAGGAATAACAATCGAAAATTAAAATTTTCTGTATAAATTGGTTTTGAAATAATTTTTATACAGAAAATTTTAATTTTCGATTGTTATTCCTGATGATGTCAACAAATTGTTGACGAAATATCGAATAAAATAGAAAAATTATAACGATTTTTACAAAAACGACCTCGAGCTCAATCATTCTAAAATACATATATAAGAAAAGGTCAATAAAAGCAAACAACTATATATATATATATATATATATATATATATATATATATATATATATATATATATATGTTTTTTTTTTATGGACGTAATGATAGCAACTATCAATAGTGGCCCCACGACAACTTCACTAGCACCACCCTGGGACAGCTTTGGCATTTCATCAGGGTGGGTAGTATTATCAGTATTATTCCTACGTCCTCCTTAGTTCCTAGGTAAGGAGGTTCGGGACTGATGCGCATATTTAATCGTCAGTAGCTAACGAATCCTAAGACGTACTAACTCTCCTACGAATCTGTGCTAATCTCCGAAGTTCTATTAGAACAAGCTGTACAAAACTACACACTCTGGTCCAATTCAATAAGGATTCCAGCATGGTCGGAATAATATTCTCCGGGCTGATCGTACGCCCCAAGCCTTCCTCTAAATACGACCTCCAGTTGCTGAATCGTGAGCAGACAAAGACGACATGCTCAGCATCCTCAACCACATTCCCACCACGGTGTGGACAGAACGGAGAGTCGTCGTGCTTAAAACGAAATAGATATGACCTAAAGCAACCATGTCCAGACAAGAACTGTGTTAGGTAATAGTTCAGATCACCATGTTTCCTAGTCAGCCATAATCTGATGTCGGGTATTAATGAATAAGTCCATCTTCCCTTTTCAGTGGTTGACCACCGTTCTTGCCATTTTTGCATACATAAATCAGAGTTATCCCTATTCATGATTTCTAAATCGATAGGGATCATACCCGCAATGATAAAAGCCGCCTCGTCCGACACTGTCCGAAATGCACTACATACTCTTAAAGCAGCTAGCCTATACACAGGGCATACCAGCCCCACATATGTGGAATATCTAAGTGAGTCTGACCATACCGGGTGTGCATATAGGATAATGCTCCTTACTACTCCAGCGAGCAGTTTCCTCTGTAGATACTTTGGCCCTCTCGTGTTTGGCATGATCCGAGATAGCGCCAAACAGGTCCCTGATGCTTTGGATGCTATATATCGCAAGTGCTCGCGAAAAGATAGCCGTATGTCAATCATCACACCCAGATATTTCAGAAATGCCTTTGATTCTATGGAACAGGTGCCAACATTGAGGGTAATAGTTTCCCTAGCCTTACGACTACTAATCAAAACCGCTTCGGTTTTATGATCAGCTAGAGTCAATCCCATTGCAGTGATCCAGGACTTTACTAATTGTACGCTGGCATTTGCAATGGTTTCTGCCTCCAGCAATTCCTTAGCTTCACACACCAGCGCTATATCGTCTGCGAATCCCACAATCTGCACTCTCTCAGGTAACCTCAACCTTAGTACTCCATCATACATTACGTTCCACAACAATGGTCCAAGTATCGATCCTTGGGGAACACCACCACTAATCCTACGTTTCCTTATACCCGCATCTGTACTATAGATCAATTCCCTATACCGGAAATAATCCTGCACTATCCCTATCAGATATTCTGGGATGTCCAATCGAGTTAGAGCATCAACAATATGCACCCAGCTCGCTGTGTTGAACGCGTTCTTCACATCCAGCGTCACAACTACACAGTACTCCTTTGTGCCATTCCTCCAACTCCTGCCATAGATAGTCCGTGCAGCAGTTTCTACTACCACGTTTATAGCATCCACTGTTGACCTCGCCCTCCTGAAGCCAAATTGGTTGTCTGATAGACCATTTCTGTCATCAACGCAATTCCCAAGTCTTCGGCAGATCACACCCTCTAGCAACTTCCCACATGTATCTATCATACACAGTGGCCGATAAGATGAGGGATCATCTAGGGGTTTATTGGCTTTTGGTATTAATACCAACTTCTGCCTCTTCCATCTTGTTGGAAAAATTCCCCTACCTAAGCATGTATTCACCATTCTTAAGAACTGCTCGGGACAAAGCCTGACGGCCTCCTTTAATACTATATTTGGAATGCAGTCGAGTCCAGGTGCCTTCTTGTCTCTAAACCTAGAGACAACGTCCTCAATCTCAGCTATTGTAACCGGGGGAAAATTTAATGTCCCAATTGGAGGGATGTGCTCCCAAGGTGGTGCGTCCTGCTGGGGAAAGAGATGGTCTACAATTTCCTCCAGGATTGGCCCCTCACTCGGTTGCAACGGAGTCAGGCATTTAAGTTTTTTGGTGACCAGCTTATATGCGAGACCCCAAGGATTATCATCCACCTCATCACAGATATTAAGAAAACACTGCCGCTTGCTCCTACGAATTGCATCCTTTAGGGCCTTCCTCCTATTCCTGTAATTCTCCTGGTATACGCTATTCTCTAACCTACCTCGAGTTCTTGTATACTGCCTTCTGGCACGTATACACTCCGCCCTCAAGCCGGCAATATCATCATTCCACCAATAAACCGGTGACCCCTTTACGGATCCTTTCCGCCTCACCATAGATGCATCGCACGACCGCGTGATATGGTTTACCAATTGTTCTGCCATATCCTCAGCTGAACCATTTAATTCCATAC